>JASPKZ010008858.1:2415000-2692500 GCA_030220185.1 Diploptera punctata
TACTAGGACACTACGCTTGTGGGAGAAAGCGTTTCAAGGTATGCCTCTATTCGAGCGAACTTCTTCCATTTTGGACGCTACACAATGTATTTGTAAGCGCTTATATAATAGGCTATATATATATATATATATATATATATATATTATAAATATATTTTTGACATTTGGCAATGAAGGAAAATATGATATGAAAAGAAAAATGAATGCTTGAGTCGGGATTCGAACTCGAGTCTCTAAAGTCTGTACCTTTAGCGCTCTAACCAACTGAGCTACTCAAGAATTCCAATACAAGCATACAATTTTCTTATACATGTAGTATTCTCAATTCACACAAGAGGTAGCTGAAATTGTTCCAACTGCCATCTCGCGGCTAACGTAACAGTTAAGCAAATTTTAAAGAGAATATTTACTTTATAGCAGTAACGCTTTTATATATAGATATTATAAATATATTTTTGACATTTGGCAATGAAGGCAAATATGATATGAAAAGAAAAATGAATGCTTGAGTCGGGATTCGAACTCGAGTGTCTAAAGTCTGTACCTTTAGCGCTCTAACCAACTGAGCTACTCAAGAATTCCAATACAAGCATACAATTTTTTTTTATACATGTAGTATTCTCAATTCACACAAGAGGTAGCTGAAATTGTTCCAACTGCCATCTCGCGGCTAACGTAACAGTTAAGCAAATTTTTAAAGAGAATATTTACTTTATAGCAGTAACGCTTTTATATATAGATATTATAAATATATTTTTGACATTTGGCAATGAAGGCAAATATGATATTGGAATTCTTGAGTAGCTCAGTTGGTTAGAGCGCTAAAGGTACAGACTTTAGAGACTCGAGTTCGAATCCCGACTCAAGCATTCATTTTTCTTTTCATATCATATTTGCCTTCATTGTCAAATGTCAAAAATATATTTATAATATCTATATATAAAAGCGTTACTGCTATAAAGTAAATATTCTCTTTAAAAATTTGCTTAACTGTTACGTTAGCCGCGAGATGGCAGTTGGAACAATTTCAGCTACCTCTTGTGTGAATTGAGAATACTACATGTATAAAAAAAAATTGTATGCTTGTATTGGAATTCTTGAGTAGCTCAGTTGGTTAGAGCGCTAAAGGTACAGACTTTAGACACTCGAGTTCGAATCCCGACTCAAGCATTCATTTTTCTTTTCATATCATATTTGCCTTCATTGCCAAATGTCAAAAATATATTTATAATATCTATATATAAAAGCGTTACTGCTATAAAGTAAATATTCTCTTTAAAAATTTGCTTAACTGTTACGTTAGCCGCGAGATGGCAGTTGGAACAATTTCAGCTACCTCTTGTGTGAATTGAGAATACTACATGTATAAGAAAATTGTATGCTTGTATTGGAATTCTTGAGTAGCTCAGTTGGTTAGAGCGCTAAAGGTACAGACTTTAGAGACTCGAGTTCGAATCCCGACTCAAGCATTCATTTTTCTTTTCATATCATATATATATATATATATATATAGTGTGTGTCTGTGAAATTATTTTTTTGTGCTATTACTTTTAAACATGATAAGTATAAACAAGTGAATTCAGTCATAATTTGAAAGTTTCCATGCATTAAAATATATTTATATGACGGTTGCCTTTCGTCAAAAAGTTTCTATCCACTCTATTTAACTATAGAACAATTCATCGACCAGTTCTATAGTCCACGACACCACTAGTAAAATTACTTACGATAGATAGCCTACCATAAGATAAAATAAATACACGGTGATTACAAATGATTGGAGCGATTTCATGATTTTATTGTAGCGATCTTATTTGACATATCTTCACAGAACTTTAAAGTTATGTATAAAAACTCATAAGGTTTTTTTTTGTTTTCTCTCGCAGCCGTGTTTCAGCTTTAAACCGAGAGAGCGCAGCAGTTATCAAAGATGGCGACAGGCGAGGAGAAAGCATATGCTGTGCTTGAATTTCATTCAACTCAATCTGTGATAACTGTGCAACGACACTTCAGAACGAAGTTCGAGAAAGATGCACCGAGTGCCAACTCCATTCGGCGATGGTATGCGCAATTTAAAGCTACAGGATGCCTCTGTAAAAGGAAATCAACGGGTCGTCCTTCAGTGAGTGAAGAAAAGGTTGAGAGTGTGCGGATGAGTTTCACACGTAGCCCACAGAAATCAACACGAAAAGCGAGCAGAGAGCTGAACATTCCACAACCGACCGTTTGGAAGATCTTGCGGAAAAGATTGAAGCATAAACCTTACCACTTGCAATTTCTACAAGCCCTTACGCCCATTGACAAAGTGAATTTTGTACACAAATGCAGCAGTTTATGGATGAGGATGGTTTTTGTGAGAAACTTGTCTTCAGTGACGAAGCAACATTCTTTGTGAATGGCAAAGTGAACAAACACAATGTGCGAATCTGGGGCACAGAAAATCCCCGCGTTATTGTGCAGCACATTCGCGACTCCCCAAAAGTTAGTGTGTTCTGTGCGGTTTCTCAGTTCAAAGTTTATGGCCCTTTTTTCTTCTGCGAGCAGAACGTTACAGGACACGTGTACCTGGACATGCTGGAAATTGGCTCATGCCGCAGCTGACGACCGACAGTGAGACCTTCATCTACCAGCAGGATGGTGCTCCACCACACTTCCATCACGATGTTCGTGAATTTTTAAACATGAGATTGCCAAACCGATGGATCGGTCGCAGTGGAGAAATGATCAGAAATTGTTGTCATGGCCTCCACGCTCCCCCGATTTGACGCCGTGCGATTTTTTTGTTTGGGGGTATGTGAAAGATTCAGTGTTTGTGCCTCCTTTACCAGTAGACTTACCAGAACTGCGAGCTCGCATAATCAATGCCTTTGAACAAATTAATAGGGACATGTTACGTCGAGTATGGGACGAACTTGATTACAGACTTGATATCTGCAGAATCACCAAGGGGGAGCATATGGAGCACCTGTAACATCTCAAAAAAAACCTGGGAAGTTGCTCTATGTATCTGTAAAAGTTCGTGAAAATATGTCGAATACTACAGCTACCATAAAATCATGAAATCGCTCCAATCATTTGTAATCACCCTGTAATAGTTTTAAAAAACTAAAAGAACACGCTTTAAAACCGAATTAAAAAATGGAAAATAATTTTAATTTCCAACACGCTTGGGATAAATAATTTTATCATGAAAAGCGTGGGGTGCTTTTTGTGATTTTTACATTTTCTTCTTAGAGAATTTACTTTTACCAATATCTGTTTATTATCAAATATATTAATTGATATAGAGCACCCCACGCTTTTGATGGTAAAATTATTTATCCCAAGTGTGTTGGAAATTAAAATTATTTTCCATTTTTTAATTCGGTTTTAAAGCGTGTTCTTTTAGTTTTTTAAAACTATTATTTATTTTTTATTTTTTAGTTTTAATATTTTACAGAATAAGATAAAAATGTAAATATCTTTAAATTCCATACTATTGTAATATGAGCTAAAAATATTCATCATCATCATCATCACTCCAGGGATTAGGCAATTGCCCGTTCCGACTTCATAATACATCAGCCCAACGTCTTCTAGGTCTTCCAACATCACGTCTTCCTCTTGCTTGATAATTTCTTGCTAACAATGGATATCTCTCCTTACTCATTCCATCCATGTGATCAATCCATTTCTGTCTGTAATTCGTGACTTTATCCAATAAAGGCTGTACTTTCAATTCTTCTCTTATATCCTCATTTCTTATTCTATCAAGTCTTGTACATCCTTTTACTTGTCTTAGGAACCTCATCTCCGCCGTCTGTATTCTATCCTTCTGTCTTTTCACTGGAGCCCAAGTGTCACATCCATACAATATTGTGGGAACCGCCATAACATTATACATTTTTATCTTGGTTTCTTTTCTAATTTTATTTTTGAATGTTCTCTGTATTGTTCCACACACCGTCTGAAATTTATTTATTTTGGAGTCAATATCTCTTTCCACATTGTAGCCAACATCACAGCCCAAATATTTGAAACTAGACACCTGTTCTATACTTTGATGTTAAAAAAAGAAGCTTCATGGAAATCAGCTAAAAATATTACTCTTCTAAAAAAAAAATTCTCCCCAGCCGGATTCGAACCTGCGACCTCTGTATTACTGAAATTATATACCATTAATTCACCGCTCTACCAACTGAGCTCTTACAACGATTGACTCAAAAGTCGACAAGTCCGCAACCTATTATACCAGTTTTCATATTTTTGATTTTCTGATGATTCTGACCAGGATTTTAGAAACAAAATATCAAATTATTGTAGTGTCACGGATTCTTTACAAGTATACAAAGTTTCAAGTCGATCCAATGTTTCTACGTGGGTGAAAATCGTGTTCAAAGATTCCGTTACATAAATACAAAGACACTTTTTCTGATTTTCTGATGATTCTAACCAGGATTTTAGAAAAGAAATATGAAATTATTGTATTGTCACGGGTCCTTTACAAGTATACAAAATTTCAAGTCGATCCAATTATTTTAAGTGGGTGAAAATCGCGTTGAAAGATTTAGTTACATAGATAGATAGATACAGGTCAAGCTAATATAAAGCGTGTAATTAGTGTCATGAATAACAGTTGTGGTAAACACGATCTTGAATTTTGGGGGTTTGTTATGATTAGGGCTAGGATTTTTATGTATTAAAAGTTAAGATTGCAACGTAGTATAATGAGAAGTTAGACTTACAACTATCTTTTGTTTTTGTTTCACACACAAATAGTTGAAATGTATAATGCCAAGTTAGATTTCTGACTGTCTTTTGTTTGGTTTCACACACAAACAGTTATATAATGTATAGGCCTACTATCTGCATTGCAATCTTATATTTTATTACACAAAAGTCCTAGTTAAGATTTACTTTTCCATTTATCTGCCCAAGTTCATTTCATTCCACCTGAATGATTTATGAAGCTCACATTATTAAACTTAAAACTTTTAAAGCATTTGTCTGTCTACGGTTAGTAAATATATTTTATAATTAGGCCTATAAATAATAATTATTGTAACACGCTAACAATTAATGGAAATGGACAGTTAATGACAAACGAGGGCAATTTTGAGGAAGTGGTTGAATTCAAATACCTAGGAACAATAATCACAAATAGGAACGAGATACACAAAGAAATTAAACATAAGCTCATTTCTGGAAATTCGTGCTATTATGCATTACACAGACTATTGACGTCCCAACACCTTTAAAAAAACATCAAACTGAAAATATATAAAACTATTATTCTACCAGTTATGCTATACGGATGCGAAACATGGACTCTTACTTTAAGGCAGGAAAGGAGATTACGAGTATTTGAAAATAAAGTTCTTAGGAAAATGTTTGGACCAAAGAGAGATGAGCAGACAGGTGAATGGAGAAGACTACATAACAATGAACTACATGGTCTTTATAGGAATCCAGATATAATAAGAACAGTTAAGTCTCATAGACTGCGATGGGCAGGACATGTGACATGAATGGGGAATGAAAGAGGTGCATGGAAGCTTCTTGTAGGAAATCCAGAGGGAAAAAGCCCAGTTGGTAGAACAAGAATGGGGTGGCAGAATAATATTAACTATGATTTGGGAGAAGTAGATTAAACAGGGGATGATTGGAAAACATTAGCTCAAGACAGGGATGTATGGAGAGTTTATGTCTGCGCAACCATGAACCTACGGGTTTGATAGTGCCAGTAAGTTAGTTAGTTTAGTTAATTAACAATTGCCATATTGTTTTTATTAATTTCAAAAAAAATATATATATCTTTTTTTGTGGTTACCAAAATACACCGCTCAATCAATAGACATGCCAGTACACGGCTGTGGTCTCGAGGTAACGAGCTACCTTGTCACGCAGCGGGCTCGAGTTCGAGTCTCGGTCGGGACAAGTTTCCTGGGTGGAAAGTTTAAGATCCAAACGGTCCCCGAACATCATATGGCCATAATTTATATTTGCGTGAGATTAAGTTTAGGATTAAAGATTCTCCTGGCGCACCACTATCATCAGCACCCATCATATGATCGGAGCAGCGTAACCACGCCTTACAGGCACCCCAACCTGAGAATTTAGTTACAATTACGCCAATGCCAGGAGAGAATACCAGCAATGACGAAATAACCACTATGAGTTATTGATGTTCGTATATGGTACCGGCCTTTCAGGCCTTGACCCAATCTTTAATGTGCTTATCTTGAAGTCTTCTGCAATTGAAATTTTTAGCTACAGAAAATGCTCTTCTCCCAGCTGTTTCTTGGAGTATTCTTGAAGATGTTGTGCAATGTGGGGCATTGAATAAAAAATCAATAGAGTTGACACGAATCTGACCAATAGCAGACAAGCCTATTTGTTCACGTCTTCAACATACTTACCATAATCTTAAGCATTTAGTAAAATGTTTCTTTAATTGGGTTCGCGAGTTTGTGTTTTTACGACCGGAATACATCTTCCCAAGGGTCCCGGACTCATAAACCAGGATCATTCTTTCTATAATATGAATTGGACTGTACATGTTACCGGACATGGATGGGACGTGTCGCACACTGAGAATAGAGAGACTAGTTAGCACTCTGCCAGGAATACTAAGTATACGACGGCAGGTGCCGATCCAATTAGCACCAGCGATATGAAGTAACAGTTACCTTGGCCTAACGTTGTCCAAATTACAGAACACATATTTAAACACATTACTGATACATTGCAGTCATAGATATAAATCGGATTTTTTAAGATTAAAGTGTTATGAATTTAGATTTTTTAAAACTACTAGCTAATACCCGGCGTGTGCTGCTACGCCTAAATAAATTAAATGTGTTTTCATGTTTAGCTGAATAAGTAAAAAAGAAAAATGATTATAAATTTATATAGTAATTATTTTTAAATACCCCGTCGTGATTACTCGGCGTTGCCCGGGAATCTACTTATCTTTATGGTATCAATAAACTGAAAGATAAAAACGGCTATTGTGAGTTATCAGTAAAAGAAAAAAAAATCTGCGCTGCTACGCTTGCCCAGGAATATACTCATCCCGATCTTCTTGGCATGACTGAGGTGATAGACAAAAATGGTTATTGTGAGTTATCCGTATAAGATAGACATATGCTGTACCGGACTTTGTAGATTATTATTTTTTTAGATACTCAATTCTATGTATTTCTTATGATTTAGGCAGCGTAAGCCATTTAAGCGTCCAAAAAGCGACTTTTTTAAATGCACCGATGACCTTTTTATAGCTCCGGCCCTCTAGTTTGTAGGATAATATATCATATACATTAATTGACTCACAAAAATTCTCTAAATAATAAAAAAAAAAATTCAAATCGGTCAAGTAGTTTTTGAAGTACAGACAGACTCTCACTCATTTTTATATATAAAGATGGGAGCAAGGTCATCATGCATAGGAATTCAGTTGAATCAAAAAGCTTGTTTGTTAGGCTACATTGCCTTTTGCAGACGACCAAGTTATAATTGCTACATCAGAGGATGATTTCAAAAAGCTATATTTAATTTACAACAAGTTATCTCAAATTTAATATGCAAATACTCACATAAAAAGCCAATGTCATTGCATTTTTTAGGAAAATAAGCAAAATTGTTATAAATAGCAATCAAATTGAACGTATTTATACATTCAATTTTATGGCATACAACTTATCATACCTAAATGATTAAGATATGACACACATTTCAAATTTTATTAAAATTGCAGGAGAAATAGTATTCCAATTTTATCAAGATCAAAGGCGAACAAGAATCCGCGTATAGGCTTATAAAACACTAGCACGATATAGGTCTATGACAGTGAAAATGGACGATAAGGAATATTGCAATTGGTTACAAGCAGCCGAGATGAGATTCATTGAGGAAGACTGCAGGATGCTCATTACTCGAAATTAAGGCATTTTAGAAGAATTCACCTAATTATCCAGTACATGAATCAAAATGGACTTTAGTGGAAGGAACACATAGAGAATATGTCTACTGAAAGATGACCGAAACAAATTCTGACATATAGGTCTATTGTATTAGAAAATTACGTCAAAATTTGTTAAGACCTAAGATGAGATCGCAACGGATCCACCAAGTGCAATATTTGAAGGGAAAGGAAGAAGAAGAACTTAAGGCCGATAGGGTTACCCATGCCGGACTGGTCGAAGGTGGTAAGCCAGACAGTTTCCATGCACGTATTTCATTCCCTATCCTTTGGCATGGTTTCCCTGAAGTTGTCCCCGCCCGGAGAACCGAATGGGGGACTATTTGACCTGCGGAAATTTTTACTCCAATGGAACCCATGTCAGCATTTCTTGACGGTTGTATTTTTACGGTTGGAGCACTTGGAAGGCAGAGTTACGTTATCCTGATGATACGATGGGTGATACATGATAATGAAGCATCAGGAGAGTCCATAACTTAAACTTAACCTAAATCCCATAACATTGGCAAACCATAGGAATAATTCCCTTTAAGAAAAATAATCCTATGGTCTGACCGGGAACCGAACCCGGGACCTCATGAACTGTAGTCAGAAATGCTGGTCACTATCCCATGAAGCTAGTTTCACTTCATTCTACAATTACAATTAAATCAGCAAATTTCTGCTAAAAAACACACGAAAAACAACAGAAACACTTAACCCACTGATACAACCAAAGACTAGACACGATATGATCTCAAATGTTGAAGTGTCAATAAATAAGAATTACATAAAAACACAAAGAAGTAAACCCAATAATTTTGTTGTCGTGGTAAACTTACAAAAATAAATCATTTTGTATGTTGTTATAGATAATGGTACCATAGCAATAGTCATTTATTTAAGACGCTTTTCAATAGCTCTCTTAAGGTAGCCAAATGCCTAATCATCTAATTAGTGACGCGTATGAATGGGTTAATGAAATACCCTCTGTCCCTATCTACTATCTAGAAAATGATAATTTCTTCGAAAATCAAAGGTGGTATGAAAAGGCCGACATATTTTTATCAGAGCGCTCTTATTTCAGACTTAATATCCTTTTACGATGCATTATGACACGGGACACACAATTTTAATTTTACTTTTACGACCTGAAGAACTAATTGACTCCGCCCGAGTTTAAACTCACGTAGGCCTATGTGAATTATTGCCCGACAAAAATATATATGTTGATTTTCCCCCCCAAAAATTGAGAAATTCCTTAAAATTAAGTGAAAGGTTGAGTTAAAAATAACCTAAAATCACCATGTTTACAATGTAAAATATGTATTAGTCATTGCTCAGACATTGTAGCCAACTTATCACAAAACCCGCTAACAAACAAGTGAAGCTAAACTAATCTGATGTACACCAACTAGTCCATTTTCTCATCCTAGCTTGTCCAAACTAACACTAACTTGCCCATTTTATAACACTAACTTGTCGACTAATGTAGATGGACTCCTGAGATAGAATCCCCTTATATGTGAATAAACATGTTGGCAATTGGCTCTAGCGGGAATGCGTATTATCACACTGGCCAACATGACGCTTGTTCTCCGATCGAATATTCACAAGTGGCACGGTGGCATAGAATAAACAATAGGCTATATAAAGTAGGAATTCTGAATAAAAATAATACATTACACTAGTCAACAGTGGTTTTGTTGCCCTTGATATAAGATTAATTTCGGATATATTTATGCTCACAATTCATGAAACTATCAATCATTTTGAAAGATTTACTCTGGTGTTTTTTAAATCTTTATTTTCATTTTACACTACAAAAATCGGAAAATGTAAAAAAATAACAGATATAGGCCTATTTATAATGTCAATTGTTTTTTGAAAAAATAGTATAGGCCTACACCGACGTAAATAGAAAGAAAAATGTCGAAAATCCATGTTATACTTCAGTGAAACGCCTTTTATAAGATTTTCTTCTATCATTTTTTAGAGCACGTCCAGCACTTTCATGAATATATTCGTAAACTGTGCACTTGAAAACATAGAAATTCGCACAGATATCCAGGGCAACAATTTTTTTTCTAGAGCTGTGTTATTAAAAAGAAAGTATACATAATTATCATCTAGCAAATTATTTCTGAACACGAAATACTCGTATTTCTAGAAAGGCCTATGTAACAGATCTAACTCGCATATGCCAGTTTTGGTAGATTAGTTAACATGAGAGCCAATTAACTCAGAAGTCGCGAGTTGAAACTAGATCCGGGTTGGTAGAATTTAACTTTTTAACTTTCTAAGAGCGCGTCAATCACTTTCCACATACAGAGCAGATTTCTAATATTTAATGTCATGATTTTTATTACAGCTGTTAAAACAACTATAAATATAATAGTAAACAATAATAACAACAACAATAAAAGTAATCATTAATATCACACTGCAGGGTATACACTTCTCGAATATAAGACGAACAACGAGATACTTCAAGAACTCAATGTGCAAGCATTGGAGGAGAAAATTTTCATATCTATATATTAATACGTGAAAGAAAAACTTTGTACCCCTTTTTAAGCACATTGCGCGCACGGAGGAGTGTGGCATTTGACATAATTAAAGTTCATATAGAGGAGGAGTGCAGAAAAATAAAATTTAGGTATAATATGCGTTAGAAATAAATTAAACAAAATAAATTGTCTCTAAGGAATTTATGTGTATTACTCGTTCATTTGTTTACGTTCATACTGAAAGTGCATTGTTGCAAAAACAAAATTGCGCAGCAGCAATGTGAATTGACTTACTCTCGCGTATTTATTATCAGTGGTTTAAAAAGTGAGTACATTTTATTATTTAAATTTAATTTAAACCCTGCCTAATCTTGGTTTCAGTAATTTCATTACTTTCTTTATACTTAGATACTCGCACCTACTTCCATTATGTCTCGACATAGAACATTAACGGGTTGGAGTGACAGTCAAAGAAGAAGGGATATATATTCCCGTACACATAATAATAGGCCAAATGCAAATTTAAATAGTATAAATAATACACACATGCTCAAATGACGCGTTATTGTTTTTAAATATAGCTTAGCCAAGCTATACCACATATTTACTATCGTTAGTATTTAAGAAATAAATTGAAAATTAATGCATAATGACGTATTTGTGATAAACGTAAAACATTAATGAATTGTGGTCGAATTTCGACTGCTAGGCGATCACTAGTAAGCTATATACATGATTTCGAGATGTATCTCGAATGACAACGGTTAAGACACCTCACGAAATGATCTAGCATCTCCCTCTGGGACAACAGCGATAGGAACATTCACAAAAATTACTTCTTGTCCAACTCTAGTTTGAATCGGAACGAGTTAATAATGACTTTAATTTCATGTGTCGAATAATAATAATAATAATAATAATAATAATAATAATAATAATAATAATAATAATAATAATAATCACTCCAGGGATTAGGCAATTGCCCGTTCCGACTTCATACTGCATCAGCCCAACGTCTTCTAGGTCTTCCAACATCACGTCTTCCTCTTGCTTGATAATTTCTTGCTAACAATGGATATCTTTCCTTACTCATTCCATCCATATGATCAATCCATTTCTGTCTGTAATTCGTGAGTTTATCCAATAAAGGCTGTACTTTCAATTCTTCTCTTATATCCTCATTTCTTATTCTATCAAGTCTTACATCCTTTAACTTGTCTTAGGAACCTCATCTCCGCCGTCTGTATTCTATCCTTCTGTTTTTTTATTGGAGCTTTATTTATTCTGGCAGAGTTAAGGCCACAAGGCCTTCTCTTCCACTCAACCAGCACAAATACAAATAAATATTTGACAAATATAGATATACACTATATTGATTATAAACAGTTAAAGATACATTAAATGTAGCAATGTAAATTTCATGTACAAACAACGTTTTATAGGATAATAACAATAATAATACTTACGATAATATAATAATAATAATAATATAATATAAATATGATAAATTATACGAGAAACACCAATTAATATGTATACCTTACACTAGGTAATAATGAGTCGAGATTAGAGCAAATATAAATTTAGATTTCTTTTAAAAGATGCCAATGTCCGGCAGCCCCTTATGATGATGATGAACATTATGGGTTAAGCCTCGTGGTCCGTTGCTGTTTCGAAGCAATTGTAGGCCTAAACATTTTCCACGATCTCCAGAATTTAATCGCCTTTTGATTGTTGTATGAGGTATATAAGAGTGTGAGGTAGCATTCTTATGACGTCGAGTCATCTATTTTTGAACATATACTCGTATTTTTGAACCCACGAACCCCGAAACAACGGGCAAGAATGATAATAGCTAGTCCACTATGATAGACATTTCATTTTAATAAATAATTTAGTTTAATTTTAATGTTCATTATAACTATAGGTTAAATTCTTCTTCTTATTCGGCTTTCCGTCTTCAGTTTCCATTTATCTCTATCATTCCAATCTCCATCTTCCAAATTCCTATCATCCATTATAGTTCTGACGTAGATTTTCCATTTCCATCTTGGTCTGCTACGTTTATTTCTTCCAGGGGGTGACCATTGGTATATATTTTTTGGTCATGTTTGATTTTAGGTTAAATTCTAATAGACCTAATCTGAATTCCATTGCAAATATCAAAATCGAATAGGCATACATATATACTATTTTTAGATGCCAGATATGTATGTTAGGATTTCTCTGTTTTAAATAAATATGCTAATGAATAATTTGTGAATCGAATAGCTGAAGTGAGGAATGAGATAGTGACAAAAATTGTAGCGGAACAATTTTTTATACCCCAAGCAGATAGACAAAGAGGAAACAGAAACAATTTACATCGTCCTAGTTCTAGCGTTAAAAAGCGTTTCCTTCTTGGAGGACCTGAATTCTGTGAGGTGTAAAATAACGAACGTCAAGCCTAGCAATTGTCATAGTCTACTGTACCATATTTTGTGAGGCGACAAGAATGTCCAACATTTCAATTACTTTCACACCTGATGTCATCTGTTTTACAAGTGAATCTATCAGATATCCCAGTTTTTCCACTCTTTGTCCTGATTTGTTTCTTTTACACCAATAAAAAATAACTGTGATAACTTCAGAGGAATAAGCCTTTTGGACTCAGGCTACAAAATCTACACCAAGTTGCTCAAATCAAAATTAGCTGATTATTATGACAATGTATTAGATGAAGCGCAAAATGGATTCCGAAAAGGAAGATCCTGTACAGATGGATACTTCACTATTAAAATTCTAATAGAAAAACACAGAGTTTAATATTGAAACACACATGGCGTTTATTGACTTGAAGAAGGCATTTGACAAAGTAAATAAAAACAAATTATTAGAAATCCTCAAATATGATGGAATCCCAGACCAACTGATAAAAGCTATATATGATATTTATAAGGATAATTACATCCAAGTTAAGATTGAAAATAAAATCTCGGAATACAGACCAATTAATCAAGGAGTTAGACAAGGATGTGGTCTTTCACCAATGCTCTTCATAATATACATGAACTCAATTATTCAAGAATGGAGACTACAACCACATGGCAATATACCACTTAATAGATTATATAATTTAGACACCCTATTATTTGCAGATGACATTGTGTTTATAGCGAATTCAGAAGATGACCTACAACGTTCAGTCCATTCTTTTCACCAAATTGCAATAAACTACAACATGGAAATCTCAACAGTAAAATCCAAAATCATGGCTTTCCTAGGAAAAGACCCAGTTCGCAGTAAAATTGTTATTAATAATAAAATATTAGGACAAACCAACACATTTAACTATCTCGGATACCAAGTTACATACGAAGAAGAAAAATATTTTAGTCAAAAAATTATAAAATTTAACAGAGTAACAGGAATTATAAATAATATTTTCAAGCCAAACACAGTACAGCAACACACACGAACTAGAATTTATAAAACACTGGCCAGACCCATATTATGTTACGGCAGTGAGGCCTGGACAATTCGCAGTGTAGATGAACAAAGACTAACTGCGGCAGAAATGAATTTATGAAACGTACTGTGGGCTATTCAAGGACAGACCATAAAAGGAATTATGAGATTCTCAAAGAATTACACACAGAATCAGTCATGGAATATGTACAAAAATACAGAGACCACTGGAAATCTCACGTACGAAGAATGAGCAGAACAAGAATACGACGTCAGATCTTAAATTACCAGCCACCAGGCAAGAGATCTTTGGGCAGACCCTTCAAACGTTGGATTGAGACCGTAACAGACCACTAGGTCTATCACACGAAAAGAGGAAGAAGAAGAAGACGAAGAAGAAGACACCAATAAAAATAGTGATAAAGGCACATGATTTTCCATATTTCGAATTTTATATTTTGTTCCGCTGTGATCTCGAGGTATCGTGCTGCCTTGTAACGTGCGGGTCTGGGTTCGATCCCCGGTAGGAACAAATTTCCTGGGTGAGTTCTTTTTTCGGATTTTTTCCCCCACCTGTAAGACAAATGTCAGAAAACTTTAAGATCCAAATGATCCTTGAATATCATCTAGCCATCATAATCATAATTCATATTCACCTTAGATTAGGTTTAGGATTAAAGGATCTCCTGGCGCAACACTGTCATCATCACCCATCATATCATTGGAACAGCGTAACTCCGCCTTCCAGGCGCTCCAACCTCAGAAGTGGTTACAATTACGCCAATTCCAGAAGAGAACACCAGAAATGTCGAAATGACAACTTGGGACATTGAACAAAAAAAAAAAGTTGTTGGGATGCAGATAGCTAGTCTGACTAACCTTATGTGCTAATGGTCAGCGTTTCTAATTACAGATCATGAGGTCACGGGTTCGATTCCCAGTCGACCATAGGAATTTTTCCTTAAAGCGAATTATTCCTATGATCGCCCATGGTCTGGAATTTAGGTAAGGTTAAGTTAAGGACTCTCCCGGTGCTTATTTGTCATTTATCATCCATCATATCAACGGGGTAACGTAACTCTGCATTCCAGATGCCCGAACGTAAGAAATTGATTACAATTCCGCCAATGCCAGGGGAGAAAGCCAGGAATGTCACAAAAGACAACCTGGTAGCATTGAAAAAAAAAAAGTAGTCTTTCACTTAATGTCGCTTTTTAACGGACTCAGGTCATTAGCGTCGCAAAGCTGGGCGTGAAAGAGTCGACAAAGAAACTCTTAAAACTTCATCAACTTCGGCTGAGTTGGAACCCGCGAATCTCGAAACCAGAGGCGAGCGTGTTAACCCTTAGCACAACGGGACCAATATCCATTTTGGTTCTTTTTCTGCCTTCAAAAACTAATCAGAAATATATTGTTTAACGATGCTCTTTAACAATTTAGATAATTAGTGTCAAAATTAAAATCTGAATGAGGAGACGACAAAAATTTCTTAGAGGCTTTATATTTGAGGTTTGAGTTCTTTTACGTGTCGTATGATATGGGAGAAAGGGATTTATGTACCTTGTGAAAAAACACACTCCGGATTTTTACACCCTGAAAAAAATTCATCGACTTGTGAACTAGAAGCGAGCATAATAACTCACAGGTCCATAGGAACAGCCAATCAGGCCCTGCAGACTAAGAGCATCAACAGCACAATAGTCCTATTTATGCAATTTATAGGATAAGATAAACAATTAAAACATGTACCTGTTGGCAGGTACCGTTGTCATCAACTGTGTTAAAATATATTAAAAATGTTAACTGAAGGCCTTTCGGAAGTTAACTTCCATCTTCAGCAGGATGAGTGTCTTTTACTAACGACACTTTGAGTCTACAATGCCGTAAACAACAACTAGTAGTAGACACTCATCCTGCTGATGATGGGACTTAACTACCGAAAGGCTCCAGTTAACATTTTAAATATATAATATTTTAACACAGTTGAGGACGACGGTACATGTCATTAGGTATATATTTTAATTTTTTATCTTATGACAATTCACCTCAACGGAATTTGAAATGAATTTTATTAGTATTGAATTTATAGGATGCGCTAAAATAGTTGTTGTTGTCTAATGTGCTGCATCTAACACTGAAGTCATTAAAAGTCTTGCTCCCCAATACTTTGAGGTCTTACAATCTTCATGTTTGACAGCGATACAGTTGTTCAGATGACCTTCGTCCATTTTTTCATCTGGGTGATTGCATTAAATGTATTTCGGTGAAGGCAAACATTGATTTTGAAAAGGTGTTTCGCCAGACAGTCGTGGCCCGTTGTCATTCTAAAATGTGCTAAAATATACATTATAAGAGAGCGATGTAAAATAAATCCATTAATAATCAATGAAGGCCCCCCCCCGACGGGTATGGATCGATTCTTAGTCAAAAGCATGAGAAGGAAGTTAGAGCGGCTACCAATATGCTCTGACCAACATCCCAGTAAAGTTGTAGGTACTCATTTTAGAGGAGGCTGAATTAGTCCTTAGACATAAATGACTGACAAAATCTCTATACATTCTCTGCTCGGGATAAAACCCAATATATGTAGCTAACAGATAGTTGGACGTGTTGATGCCTAAGCTATATGGGTCAAAAATGAAAAGTACAGCTATTTTAAGATTGGAAGATGTTATGCATCAACCGGCTAAGCGCTATATTAAAATATATATATATATATATATATATATAATTTCGATGCCATTTGTTGCACTGGCTCATGTAGTAAGTGTACACACACTTTTAGCGCCAAATATTTAAATATAGCTTTATTATTAAGGAAACATAAATCCTATCAGGGATTCTATGTTTAGCAACACACGGATATGAAACCAGATCTTCATAAATGCTAATCTAAATTTTGCATTATGTAGCTAAACGCCAAATGTTCCCACTCCTAGATTGTTCCTGCATAACTGACTAGCAAGAAAAATAATTTGCAATATCCAGCATTGTTAGTTTGGCAGTACAATAAATAGCGAATATTCACTTAAACTTTAGACGCATTTTTCTCGAAACTTACAACATGGCGCATAGCCGGTTGATGCATAACGCCGTCTAATTAATGTTCTATTTTGACGTTTGAAAGTCAATTGCAGTGGCGTGGTTGGTAGAAAATCTCTGCCTTCCACTTCGGCAGCCAGATTCGAATCCCGGCGGGGTAGGGATTACAAATCTCCACCTGGATATCGGCATGTGCGTGTGTGTCACTTTCCTTGTGTCCTATGCTATCTTAGACGGTGATCATGGAATCCTGCTAACTACAGATACTGCATTAGAATCTGTATACTGTGGAATTAGAGTTTCTTCTCCTTGCTATTATCCACAGACGAAGTGAATGAAAGCAGTAGGTATTTCATACGTCATGAGTGTTCCTTTATTCTCATGTAGTATGCCATTGTATCGCTTGCAATTCCCGTGCCCCCTTTTCGTCTTCGTCTATGGACTATACAGGCAAGCTCCCACGGGAATTGACTTGTAAGCACCATAGGTAGGCCCAAGTCCGACAAAAGGAGGGTGATTAGTTACATATACAGTGGAGGAAATTGGTATAAAGCCACTAACTTTTAGTAGTAAAACAACCTGAAATATTTATGCAAATACCGTATGTGTGTCATAGATTGCATATAATTATCTTGGACATAATTTCATACAGGTCTCCCCATTTTGTATTTATTATATATGTAAATAATACGTAAAATCTAATAAAACGCTGTCCTAGGGGTGGAAATCGGTATAAAGGCAGGTCAACTTCTGGCTCTTACAGAGACATAAATGTAAACAAAACACTGCAATTACATGGAGACGACGTGTCTGTGAGCATCGTTCATCAGTTACAAGTCAGCAGTACGTACAATGACCCGTGGAAAGCCTCTATCAAATAAACAGAAATCAAGAGTTAGTATCTTCATGGAGATGGGCTTTTCCAATAGACAAATACCTAAGAAATTGGGGCTTCAAGATGTGTCATTGATAATTTTGTCAAACTGGGCTCACAATATGGAAAAAAGCGGGAAATATGGACGGACAAGAAAATTGTCTGAGCGCACTGAACTTCTCATTTTACGTAAAGCAAAAGGTAAGAGTATGTTTTCTTCTCAAATCCAGGCTGATTTGAAGTTGCCAGTAACAGACAGACGAGTAAGACAAATTCTGTCACAAGACAAGAACCTAAAATTAAAAAAAAAAAACCTCTGAACAATGCACATAAGAAATCTAGAATGACTTTTGCTGAAGAACACATGTCCTGGACCTCAGAATGGAATAAAGTAATGTTCAGTGATGAGAAGAAGTTCAATCTGGACGGGCCTGATGGCTTTCAGTATTACTGGAACGACCTCCGTACTGAAGAGCAAGTTAGAATGAGTAGAAACTTCGGTGGTGGAGGCGTTATGATTTGGGCAGCATTCTGCTTTAAAGGAAGATAAAAAATAGCATGGATACGCACCAAGATGAATTCTGAGTCCTGCACTGAGGAGCGTCTGGAGTCCTAATTGATACGAACGAATGTATGAGGAATTTGGCGAAGATTTAATTTTTCAGCAAGATAATGCTTCCATTCACGTGTCTACCAAATCAAAGGAGTGGTTCAGGAAGAAAGAAATACCACTTTTGACGTGGCCAGTCAGAAGTCCTGATTTAAATCCGATTGAGAACTTATGGGCGTGTGTATCGCAATGGACGGCAGTTTGGGACAGTGACTGAGCAGAAAAATGTTATTCGGGAAGAGTGAGCTTCAATCTCAGTGGAAAAAATAAACACCCTCATCAAGTCAATGCCAAAGAGAAACTTCCAAGGAATTAACAACAATGGAGGTTCAACTAAATTTTAGAACTTTGTTGTAAACTTTGCGCTCAGTCTTTTTAATTTAATCTGTGAAATACACAAAGTGCCTTTATACTAATTTCCACCCATATGTGAGAGTGGTTTCAGTTTTCATGTATTTTTTTGGACGGAAATGGATAATTAATTTTGACATTAATTGTGTGTGTTTTATACTCAATCACCTCCTAAGTTAATATAGAAAAATGTCAAAGAAAGAGTAAATAAACTTGTATTAACACTTTTAACAAGTGCTTTTATACCAATTTCCTCCACTGTATTGGGTTTTATCCCGAGGGTGGCAAATAAGTGTTTGAAATAAACCGAGCTTTAGTTTAATTAAAAATTTAATTAATTTAAGACTAGGTTTAGGTAAAAGTAGCTATAATTTCGCAGATAACTGGAATAGCTATAGTAACCACTATTAATTCAATATTCCATCAGGATGTTTATAGCATTAGACATAAAACTAAATTTTTGCGCGATAGTGCAATTTGTCGTGCTAACAGTAATGGCGACCATGATTGAAAGTTCAACTTCCTACATTTCGGGGTTGGCAACCTAAATAAGTATATTGTAATAAGATGACTATAGGCCTACTCTAATATTACATATTACAAAACGCGTGTGGGATGTAAAACACTGCCTTCTATGTACTCGTACACTATATAGAATGTAGGCCTATATAGGCCTACAAAAATATCTAAAAGGTAGTGATAATATACATTACACGAAACAAATCACTGCATTTTAAATGAACTGAACTTTATTTGAAACAATATAAAACAATAAATACGTATTTGCTGCCATTTTATCACTGATATTGGTCTCATGGCCACCTGTACTTTCAACTAATAACATTGCCCACACTGTTAACGTTAGTCCATTGTTTATAATGAACGCTAATATTTCCAACAAAGATGTTATTATTTTACTATTATTAAATAATGGGTGTACAAGAGGAGCCGGACATCGTAGACATCATAGAAAAGAAAAGATTGCAGTGGTATGGTCATGTCAAACGAATGCCAGAGCAAAGATTGCCAAAAATTGTTATGGAATGGATCCCAATGGAAAGGAGGAAGAGAGGAAGACCGAAGAAAACTTGGATAGAAGGGGTACAAGCAGCTATATCAGAGGAATGGAGGAAGATCAATGGATGGATAGAGAGGAATTGCGTTTGGTTTCCGGAAGACGGCGGCAGCTGCCATGATACCGGATGATGATGATGAAATATTTTGAAAACACTATCGGGCAAAAAATAATGTAGGCATACAGATGAGGAAATTGGTATAAATGCACTAACTTTTAGTAGTAAAACAACCTGAAATATTTATGCAAATACCGTATGTGTGTCATAGATTACATATAATTATCTTGGACATAATTTCTTACAGGTTTCCACATTTTGTATTTATTATATACGTAAATATTATGTAAAAACTATTTACACTCAAAGACTTCAACGTGTTCATAATTCTTGCGCACGTTTTATTTGTGGTATTCGCAAATTTGACCATGTTGCACCGTCCCTGGAATAAATATCGTGGCTTCGTCTAAGAGATCGTAGAACTGTCCATTCCCTATCCCTTCTCTATAAAATACTTCACACATCATCGCCTAATTATTTATCACGCCACTTCATCAGACTATCCGACACACCTAATCTTGACACTCGATCCCATCAGCATATTGTCCTTTATATCCCTCCTCATCACACTGTATATTATTCATTATCTTTTACGGTCTCACTTACCAAAACATGGAATTCCCTTCCGCCCTATGTCAGAGACTGTCAAACTATAACATCTTTCAAAAACAAACTAAATAATTATTTAATATTAATATAAAATTATGGAATATTAATTTTGAATAAACCTCAACGGAACACATCATGAATCTTATAAAAATTATTTAATAGCAAACTAACTTATACACCTCACTGATAGTATTCTTTTAACAATTAATACATTTAATTATTTATGAAAATAATTTTAAGATTAACAAATATTTTCTTTTGTTTTGTTTAAAATATTGTATAAACGTAAAATTAGTTTTCTATATCTCATTATTATTTTTTGTTTTTTATAACTATTGGGACAGGGACAATTTAAAATATATTGCTTGTATACACTTTATTTTTAGTTTTAGTCTTAATTTTAACTAACATTAACTGGTTGCATTATAGAACGTAATATAATAGATATCTTTTTGATCAAAATTTTATTTAGTATTTAATATTAGAGTTAATTGTGATTGTTATATTCTGATGTAATATATGTTTGTCCTGGTGAGTGGAAGAGAATGCCACATGGCCTTAACTCCACCAGGCTAAATAAATCTAATCTAAAACGCTGTCCTAGGGGTGGAAATCGGTATAGAGGCAGGCCAACTTCTGGCCCTTACAGAGACATAAATGTAAACAAAACACTGCAGTTACATGGAGACGACGTGTCTGTGAGCATCGTTCATCAGTTACAAGTCAGTAGTGGGTACAATGCCGCGTGGAAAGCCTCTATCAAATGAAGAGAAATCAAGAGTTAGTGTCTTCAAGGAGATGGGCTACGAAATTGGGGCTTCAAGATGTGTCATTGATAATTTTGTCAAACTGGGCTCACAATATGTAAAAAAAAAAAAAAAAAAAAACCGGGAAATATGGACGGACAAGAAAATTGTCTGAGCGCACTAAACGTCTCATTTTAGGTAAAGCAAAAGGTAAGAGTATGTTTCTTCTCAAATCCAGGCTGATTTGAAGTTGCCAGTAACAGACAGACGAGTAAGACAAATTCTGTCACAAGACAAGAACCTAAAATTAAAAAAAAACACCTCTGAACAATGCACATAAGAAATCTAGAATGACTTTTGCTGAAGAACACATGTCCTGGACCTCAGAATGGAATAAAGTAATATTCAGTGACGAGAAGAAGTTTAATCTGGACGGGCCTAGTGGCTCTCAGTATTACTGGCACGACCTCCGTACTGAAGATCAAGTTAGAATGAGTAGAACTTCGGTGGTGGAGGCGTTATGATTTGGGCAGCATTCTGCTTTAAAGGAAGATAAAAAATAGCATGGATATGCATCAAGATGAATTCTGAGTCCTACACTGAGGAGCTTTTGGAGTCCGAATTGATACGAATGTATGAGGAATTTGACAAAGATCTAATTTTTCAGCAAGATAATGCTTCCATTTACTGAGATCGACTCAGTCTCGAACAGAAATGAGTACCAGACACATTCTGGGGATAAAGGCGGCCATCAAGCAGGACTGACATCTTGTGCCGATTGTCTTGAAAGTTGGG
This sequence comes from Diploptera punctata, assembly GCA_030220185.1. Classification (NCBI taxonomy): domain Eukaryota; kingdom Metazoa; phylum Arthropoda; class Insecta; order Blattodea; family Blaberidae; genus Diploptera; species Diploptera punctata. The sequence continues at coordinate 2,437,057 of JASPKZ010008858.1, forward strand.
AGCCTTAACCTCCTACTACCCCAAAGTTTTCCTAAGGTCTGTAGTAGGATTTCTTTACCTTTTACCCACTTAATCATATTCATCATTTTATAATATCAATATAATAGACGCAATACTAATTAGATGTTAAAATGTTTATAAATAACGAAGTAAAAAAAATGTCCTAAAATGTCGAGAGAAAAAGTTTAAATTTATTCCGGTTCATGAACTGAATTTTAAATATTTTATTTATTTATTGATACACCTATAAACAGAAAATGTCATTGAATAGATCCTGTTAAAATATCAAATGTTGCCCCTATGCTAATAAAATAAACTCTTTCCAACTTATCTTAAAAAATAATAAAAAATGCTTGAATAGGTAAACAATATAGCCTATGACATGAAAAAATAAATAAATGCCTGAATCGGGATTTGAACCCGAGTTTCTAAACTCTGTACTTTTAGCTCTCTAACCACCTGAGCTAGCATTTATTTTTCTTATATATATATATATATATATATATATTATATATATAGTATTCTCAATTTACACGAGAGGTAGCGGGATATCGTTCAAACTGCCATCTAGTAACCACTATAACAAGTACGCATATTTAAAGAGAATATTTACTTTATAGCAGTAACGCTTGTATATTTAGATGTTATAACTATATTTTTGACATATATATGTGTGTATAAGTCTAAGATAATAACTAGCTTCTTCAATGAAAATGGATTGAAACATGCAGAATATGTCTGATATTCATTTCTGTTCGAGGCTGTACAGACCTCAAAGTCACAGTGCCGCCAGAAGGTTTAGGACAGTTTAATAATCTTCAAATTATGACCATAGCTACTGAATATGGCTTTAGTAAAATTATCAAGAATTATCTTAATTTAGATGTGAATGGTGTTTACCAAGTTTTGGTCGGTTAATAACGTGATTGTAATACGAAATAAGGCAGCAGAAAATTCAGAAATATTCTTAAACGCCTGCAAGGAAATTGTAAACATAGAAAAATGAAGTATATGGGCCTGCGCCACAATCTAAACATGATGTAGCTGATTATGGCAGGCTAACTATAGGGAATAATTCTTATTGTTAAATCAAAATAATACGCACGAGAAAATTGCATACCGAATCAAAGAGGAAATTAATGCTATTATTCAGTTATATTATTTTTAGTCTGGACATCTTACCTCAACATTAATGTTGACTCTGGGAAAGCTGACGATAAAACAGAATTGTTTTGAAACATGTCCAAGAACAAATCAACATTAATATTGAGGTAAGATGTCCAGACTAAAAATAATATAATTAAAATAACCTCAAAATATAACTTCCTAAAATTAAATATTATTATTCAGTATTCAGTTACCTCTACGAATCTAATTTTTTAAATTTACAATCATATTTCTCGTAGTACTCTAAGGGTTTGAAATATGGTCCTAACATTGAAGGAAGGAAGCAAGCAAAAAATATTCGAAATTAGCTTCTTAGGGTAGAGAATGATTGGGGCGGATCTGAGGATGAGCTCTCAGACTACAAAAGACTCCAAATAGTCAGCGCAAAATATAGCCTCTCTCTACCAAACCCTTCCATCTACCTTCACGTGGTGGGGCTGTTTTTACTGAAGATAGAGTGTGAATGGCGAGTTCTGGCGCCATAAAACCAGATGCTCGGGGCAGACAGAGCTCTGTAGCCTTGTAAGGCAGTCTGTATAGGAGAAAGACAACTCCGAAATTAAACTATGGTCCTCCAGGTTGGGGGTTTTGCGGTTGGGCTGGTAACCAACCTAAGTATAAAAAAAATATCACTCAGAAGTCTCAAGTGCGAATACGAAACCATGGACTTGAGACCGGAACAGGTCGCATTGACCTAATCCTGGAAAGGAAGAAGAAGAAGACGAATATACGGTCCCATAAATGATAAAAATGGAGGAAACTACATACTGCGGAACTTCATAATTTACATAGTTTTCCTAATATTATCTGTTTACTCATGCCATAGACTACTTACGTAGCAAATTTGAGTCAACGTGTATAAATGTACTATTTACTCTATTAATATTATTATTATTAACACAGTTTTACTGTATAGTTATTTAAATTATTGTTTCAATATTGATTGATATTTAGTTGGGTTTAATGAGTTCACCTAACTGCCGGATCTGCATTATAAGCAGTAAATGCTCGAGTGGGCTAATCAACTTGCTTCAGCCGATAGCGCGCGCATCCGGTTTGGCGTTCACGTTACGTGGATGCAGTTAGTCAGTTTTAAGTTATCACGATGGTGGGGTCGATTTTTTTGGTGTATATTTTCGTATGTAAAAATTGTTTTAAGTACTAGTCTGATTGACGGGTATATGATTAATTTATTGAGACATTTTCTACTGAAGTGTCATGTTCAAGAACACAAACTCAGATATATTTCATTGAAAAAATCTATGCCTGTATAAACTAGGAAGGACGACACTTTCAACATTTAAGATAATATATGCGATGCTTTAGATATTTAAAGTAGAGAAGTCGCGCGCGTCGAGTGCGGCTAATGTGAGCTTCGTAACGAAGAGTCAAAACACCACCCGCATGGATACAACATATAAAATGGACCCCGTATAAATGTGTAAGAGAACAGATATCGCTGAATCTTAATGAAAATTCATTATGTCCGCCCTTCCCCACTCTTTGTAACAATTCTGGTGACGTGTCTGCTCACTATTTGCATATCATATAATATTCTTGAATTAAAAAAAAAAAATATTTCTGAATAAATACTCCGTATTAAAAAAAACATCTAATCTAGACACACTATCATATGGAGCATCGCAATTTTGTTCATAATGGCACTACTTTAGTATATAATTATTAATAGTAGTTTAAATTACGTAAAATATCACTTACTATGTTATCACTAGAGCTCGGACATGAAGTTAGATTAAGTGCAGTCTTACTATACATAATATTGCTTGATGAGAGAGTGGTAGGGGGTGTAGTAGCACCAGTCTTACTAGTATGGGATTTGTGCTGTACTGTTTACAGGTGGTATAGGCGGGTAATGAAATAAGTAGCTAATTGTGGATTACAAGTTTATTTTGTTGCGTAAAATATTTTTTTAACTTCTTAAATTAAACGCTACAGTACAACAAAAAGTTAAGCAAATTTATAATTTCCGCATATTTCTCAAAAAAATTATAAGCTGGATTTTGCACTTTATTGAAAGGAATATTCGCGGAAACCATCGTTTCGCACAAATCCTTGTAAAATTCACGATTATTACAAGTGTCTGAAACTCCTTGTGCAGGTGATTGTATTTCATCGTCAAGCTTATGTTTTACATTCCCAATGTGTGTTTTAGATTTGCAATAGCTCATGATAAAAATTATTCTCTTCCCTTTCAATTCTACATTACACAATTTACAAAATATTTTATCTTCTTTTAGGCAAAAATACTCATGGCCGTACTCACGTACAAGTGAATTCATCTTGTGTGTGTTTGGGTTTGGGCATGTTGTAATCATTCATGAGATCGTGGTGATCGGTATTATGATTTGACTGCATACTATACTTGTAGGAGCACAGCAAAGACGCCAATGGCTGTGGCACTGCGCACGGGACAGGACTAACTAACTACCTGTGTAGTCAACTTTTTGAAAGCGAAACGGCAATGAAAAGGCAACGAAGTCCGAGCTCTAGTTATTACGAACTGTAAGAGAATACCGAATGCAGTCGAGATATGCACCGATTATATTTTAAACGAGTCATGCTGCGTTAATATTCATGCCATATCTGATGTTTTAACTATGGTATTATGACCTTCTTCAAAGTCGGGTAACACAATAGATCTGTATCAAGATGACCGCAAAAGACAAATAAACATACCGCATATCGAAATGCGCGATCAAAATATTTGTAATTTTTTTTAACAAACACATTAGATTATATCCAACTGATTATTCTCTTAATACACTATCATATCACTATGAATGAAGTGAAAGATTTAGCTTTATCAAAGGTAATGTCACGAATGATTTTCAAATCAAGAGTGACATTTCTTAAGACTATTTAACGAATAAAATTAAGCTGTTTACTCAAAAATCATTAATTAAATACAGTTACCGGTATTTTAAAATATTTATATATTTACTGTAAACGGTGATGTTTGAAAAAAAATCAGAAATGTGAGATTATATTCATTCACTGCAACTTGACATTATTTACTGCCAAATAGGATCGACATATTGTAAGAATGCACCCTAGTAAACACATAATAAAACACTTCAACCTATATTATAATCAACATTATAGGTTATTTATTATTTTTTTAGTAAACAACTCAGTAATATCAAGGAATCTGTTCATTATTTGCTATATTCAATGTATTTGCTGGAGAAAAATAATACTCTGCCTTCTCAGAATATTAAAAAGGAGGAGCTTTCTTTATCACAAAAGCTGGAGCTGATAAAGAGAAATCGATAAAGAGCGAGGTGAAACACGACTGTCATTGGTTGTAAAACAAAATTCATCGAAACGTGATTAGTCATTGACTACCATTTGGGCATGAGTTAAATAGTCAAAGCTAAGGTGCACTTTCCTATTGTAAAAGTTAATATATGCTGAAAAAACTCTATATAACTTTTTATAAATAGAAAACCAATTTTTGCAGGGGATGAAGATGATATGAAATATATGATAAATAAATTAATGGAAGAATATAAAAAATGGGGACTGAATATAAATTTACAGAAAACAGAATATATGTATTTGGGATAGGATGTGGGTGACCTCATACTTGAAACAGGGAAAAATAAAAAAAAATGTGAATTTTTTAAATGTCTTGGGTCAATAATTACAAGTTTAGGTACCTGTGAGAGAGATGTACAGACTAAAATTGCAATGGCAAAAAATGCAACTAAGACATTACATGGAGTAATTTGGAACAAAAATATTACAAAGGAAACTAAAATGAAAATTTATAAGAGCATAATACAGAATATTTTGTCATATAGAAGCGAAACTTGGTCTTTGACAGAATTACAAAAGAATAAATTTAGAGCAGTTGAATTTGATTATTTCAGAAGAAGCCTCCAAAAAACAAGACAGGATAAAATAAGAAATTAATTCCTTTGGAGAGAAATGAATGTCACCACATCTGTTGTTAAGATGATTGAAAATCAAACGCTTAAATGGTATGGCCATGTACAAAGAATGGAAAATGAAAGATGGCCAAAAAATATATACCAATGGTCACCCCCTGGAAGAAATAAACGTGGCAGACCAAGATGGAAATGGAAAACCTACGTCAGAACAATAAAGGAGGATAGGAATTTGGAAGAGGGAGATTGGAATGATAGAGATAAATGGAAACTGAAGACGGCAAACCTATAAGTGGGGGAAAGCCGAAGAAGAGAGAAGAAGAAGAAGAAAACCAATCATGCGAAGATAGTGCTAATGAAATGCATGCGCCAAAGAGAACACAAATAAAATTTCCTACTTTCAATAGGCCCACCATTAATTTAAATTATATCACTTTTATATTCATCCTTAGGGAAATTGATTATACAAGTTAGAAACATATCATGTTTATGTTTGTATTATGTAGATTTAAAACATTTATGTCATGTGTTAGTACTAGATTATTATGCAGAACCACACAGTTGTTACAGCAATGTGGTACTAAAGAATAAGAGAGTCTACCTTCTTGACACCAAAACAATGATCAAAAACAAAAATGGTGAATTATGAACAAAGCTCCCTCTAGGGTAGTATAGGCGTACAATGAATCAATAAAACAAAGGAAACGAACAGAAGAAACTAAGCTGATGACAGGAAAGATACATGTTAAACACAATTATAAATAATTTTAAATTATATTTTCTAAAGCAATGCTTAGTTAAAAATGTTTTAATTAAAACAAGTAATATGTAGTAAAAAGTTTTTGGCATTAGGGTAAAAGTACAGAAGTCCGATTTTAATGATTTCATTTTGTAGATTAACAGAGATGAACAGACAGGTGAATGGAGAAGGCTACATAACAGTGAACTACATGGTCTTTATAGGAAGCCAGATATAATGAGAACAGTTAAGTCTCTCGTAGACTGCGATGGGCAGGGCATGTGGCACGAATGGGAAATGAAAGACGTGCAAGGAAACTTCTTGTAGGAAAACCAGAGGGAAAACGCCCAGTTGGTAGACCAAGAATGAGATGGGAGAATGACATTAACCATTATTTGAAGGAAATATATTATACGGGGATGATTGTAGAATATTAGCTCAGGATAGGGGTGTATGGAGAGCTTATGTCCGCGCGGCGATGAGCCTATGTGTTCGATAATGCCAGCAGTGAGATAGTTTATATATATGAAGTATCGATCTCGGTGATTAAGGTGTTAAACTTCTTGCCTCTGGTTCCTAGGGTCGTGGGTTTAAACCCATCAGAGTTCCATAGATGTTTAGGTTGGAAAAGCCAAGGGACAAGTCTTCTGATAGGGACTTATAGCCGATGTCCCGTGTATGAAGATTTATGGACTCGTAAAATAATCTCAAACTTAAATTAGAGTCTCTAAGCACATTCACATTTCTCAACCGAATTATATCTTAATTGGCTATTAGACACATCTTTGAGGTAGGCCTACACGTAGACTATAGATAGACGCGCACACACAAAGTCCCGGTCTGTACAGCCGTGTGGTCTGAGACGTCATGCATTAGTGCGGAGCTATTCGACAAGTTCTTATTCGAGTACCCATAGAGAAATCAATTTTCTTATTGGATTTCGGTCAGTATAGGTGTCGAGTCCATCTAGCGTCGTGAGTAATTTAGGTAGCTACAATAAGCAGCGTCTGAGAAAACTAGGTATAATGACTGGGGAATTGGAAATGCTAAAATAGTCACCCCTATGCTAGCGGGAGGATCTTCCATCTCTGTAAATGTCGGATGTGGAAGTGAGGTCAGCAGCTAGCTGGTAGACCAAGATTATTTTAGGCCCGTCATGTCATGGAGTTTTATATAATATACAGGCCTGCATTTTTATTTTAGTAGTCTGTATTTATAGATATCATCATGACTCAAAACAGTATCATAAAACATAAAAAAGGAAAACTGTTGAGCAGTGATGAGAGAAGATGAATACTGAATTTGTTCAGTAGGACTATATCTGACAATATTGCTGACAATCTGACTTGGAGTTTGTGTACGGTAGCTGAAATGGCAGCAAAGATGGCGGAAGCGAGAAAAGTTAGTTTTTACAGAATCAGAAGGGGGCGAAATTGAATCAACAATACATTAAACAGTGCTGGGGAAAATTGTAGAATTCAACCATTAAAGGATTATGACGAATTTACAAAATCGTGTGTAAGATCTAAAGCGCATCAATTCTTTTTACGGTAAGAAGTGACAATCTTAGACAGGACACTATCTCCACTGAACAGTGATGATGGTGATGATAGTGATATATTGATTCCCAAATTCTCGAGCTCGACACTGTACAGATTACTGAAGAAGATGAAAATTTTCGTTTTTTTTATCGACAGAAATTACTTGTGATTATTTTGTTTAATATAATAGATTTTTAAAACGATAAAGCGGTGAAAATATATTTAATTTTTTAAATATAACTTATGTAGATTCGGGAGTTATGAACATGTAGGCCTAAATGTGCATATAAAGGGGGAGAAGAAAAATAAATAAATTTGCAGGTATAAACCATAAAAATGATTATAAATATACCTTGTTCATTGTCTTCAGTAGCCCGGGTGATGTGGGAAGATGTAAAATTTCCTACAAAGTGAGAGAGGAATGGGGAGAGAGAGAATTTAATAAATAAATATAATAATGTAGACCTATACTTTCATAACTTATGAAGATTGATATTTTTGCAACAGAGAGTAGTACCTTCCTCTTCCTGTCTATATACTTGTACCTGCTAGCGGAGTGAGTGAAGAGGGGATCTCTATCAACTCCGTTGGCATAGACAATAGAATGCCCTTGCCCTATGAGTCGGCTGCTGGCCTGATATGTATACAGTATCGGTAACGTTTGATATAATTATTATATAGAAAAAAATAAAAATCAGAACATATAAACCATGCCAATTGCCCTGGTGTCCCCTATATGTGAAAAAAAAAATTTAAAAAGTTCAAACATAGGTAGGAAAAAAAAAACACCAAAGAAAGAAAATTAAAAAAAATGTGAGATGCGCCAATATAAAGTCCAGATAAATATTTGGTTTGAGTCCACCGCTGTGGTCTCGAGGTAGCGTGCTGCCTTGTCACGCAGCGGGCCCGGGTTCGATCCCCGGTCGGGACAGTTTTTCTGGGTGAGGTTTTTAGCGGGGTTTTTCCTCACCTGTAAGACAAATCTCAGGAAAACTTTAAGGCCCAAACAGTCCGCGAAATTATATGGCCATCGCAATCATCATCATTCGTATTCATCTTAGATTAAGCTTAGGATTAGGGACTCTCCTGGCGCACCACTATCATCATCATCACCCGTCATATCATCGGGGCAACGTAACGCCGCCTTCCAGGCGCCCCAACCTCAGAAGTGGGTTACAAGTACGCCATGCCAATAGAGAACACCAGGAATGTCGAAAGACAACCTGGGGCATTGCAATATATATATATATATATATATATATATATATTTGGTTTGAACATGTTAGTAGAATGAGTGAAGAGAGGATACTTTATAGGATGTTAAATTACAATCCACAAGGACATAGTAGTCGTGGACGATCATTTAAAGATGGAGCGAGCAACTATAATATGGAGCCGGAACAGATCAGAAATGGACTAAACCGTGACGGTAAACGATGAAGATGACTATTTAACTCATGCCCCAAATGGGAGTCAATGACCAATCACGTTACAATGATTTTTTGATTTACAACCAATCACAGTCGTGTTTCACCTCGCTCTTTATCGATTTCTCTTTATCAGCTCCTGCTTTTGTGACAAAGAAAGCTCCTTCTTTTTTATGTTCTGAACAGGTCAAAGCATTACTTTTCTCCAACAATATAGCAAATAATGAAAAGATCCCTTGATTTTACTGAGCTGTTTACTAAAAAAATAAATGAATAACCCGTAATGTTGATTATGATATATAGTTTGATGTTTCATTATTTCTCCACTTGGGTGCACTCTTACAATATTGCGATCTTATTTGGCAATAAATAATATGATCAAGGTGCAGTGAATGAACATAACCTCACATTTCTGATTTGTTTTCAAACATCGCCGTTTACATTAAATATATAAATATTTTAAAATAACTATAGTTAAACAATGATTTGTAAGTAAACAGCTTAATTTTATTCGTTAAATAGTCCTAACAAATGCCACTCTTGATTTCCAAATTCTCTAGATAAATTGGAAATCACTCGTGGGATTAGTAATGATAAATATTTGGATTAAACACGTAATAGCTACTTATAGAATATAATTAAAAGAAGAATGAAGAAATCGTTTCCTCTGAAGAGAAACTGAAAAGAGGGATTACTGTAAAATTGAAGTCGATCACATACAGGTATCATGTGAATTTTAGTAACTATACACATATAAGTAAAGCTATAACACGCCACTTTCTATTATTAGTTATTTACGAATTTACTCGCCTTTCATGGTTTACTACACCAGTTCTGTTTAACTACACACGCCGCAAAATAAAATATAAACTGGCAATATAACACAGTGGATCATTTTAACACGTGTGACACCGAAATAAACACCAAACATATTCATGTTTTATAGTCTTCAGAAATATTTTATGTAAATATATGCGTGTTTCAGAAATCGTTAAGATGACTACCTTGCATTATCAAGTAACGTAAACTATTCGCAATTAAAGTTGCTTTAACATTACGAAACTTAAATTTTATTGAAGAAAGCCAAGAAAAAAATTTCATTTCGTATTATTATGAATTATACAATTTAGACTTTAATATCTGGTATTCTCCTATTAAAATTACTTCTTTTCAAAATCAATAAACCAATGAAATTGTAAAGAACATGTATGTATATTTCGGGCACGTAAAAAAGAATTTAATAAATATTTGAGGAATACCTCAATTGCCATAGAAATCTCTTTGAGGCAGTCAACTAACCATTTGTCACTAGCTGATAGTTTGTAGGAAAATAAGCGCAACTTGGTTAAGTAACTCCCATAAATGAGTATTTTTACCCCACATGAGAGAGAGAGAGAGGGGGAAGGGAGAGAGAGAGAGAGAGAGAGAGAGAGAGAGAGAGAGAGGCGGGGAGAGAGCAGAGGAGGAGAGGAGAGCAGAGAGAGGGAGAGAGAGAGAGTATCGAGAGAGAGGAGATGAGAGAGAGAGTGAGAGAGAGAGGAGAGAGAGAGAGAGAGAGAGAGAGAGAAAGAGAGAGGAGAAAGAGAGAGGAGGGGGAGAGAGAGAGAAGATATATATATATATATGTATATATATATATATATATCCATATCCATCCATCCATAGTAATTCTGCCCGAAGGCAGGTCCTTCACTGCAATCTTGCTATATTTGCAGCTTTACTAGGGAATTGTAGGTGTGGTAGCTTCCCGTTGCTTTCCACACCAGTGAAGGATGATGATGATGGCCATATGATTTCGGGGACCGTTTGGGCCTGAAAGTTTTCCTGACATTTGTCTTACAGGCGAGGAAAAACCCAGATGAAAACCTCACCCAGAAAAACTGCCCCGACCGGGGATCGAACCCGGACCCGCTGCGTGACAAGGCAGCACGCTACCTCGAGACCACAGAGGTGGTATATATATATATATATACAGAGTGTAACATAATTCAACGGCAAAGTTTTAGGAATGAGTTCCTCATATGGAGAGAATAAAAAAAAGTGTATTACAACATGGGTCCGGAAATTTATAATTACAGAGTTATTCGAACTTTTATGAATGTTAGGTTATTAAGGTTTACAGTAGTTATTGACAATCTGTTTTCTGTTGATTGTAGGCTGCTGTGATGTACACAAATGAAGAATATGCCTGTATTGAGGCACAAGGAGATCACTTCGAACATTTCATCTGACAGAACAGAGTGATCCAACAAGTCCCTTGCATTTTTGTCGCCATGTAGGCTACTAACATTAATAAAAGTTCGAATAACTTTGTAATTATCAATTTCCGGACCCATGTTGTAATACACGTTTTTATTCTCTCCATATGAGAAACTCATTCCTGAAATTTTGCCGTTGAGTTATGTTACACCTGTATATATATATATATATATATATATATATATATCTACATCATAAACATTATACAAAAGAAAAGATTACATATGGCCATGTCAAAAGAATGCCAGAGCAAAGATTGCCAAAAATTGTTATGGAATGGATTCCAATGGAAAGGAAGAAGAGAGGAAGGCCGAAGAAAACTTGGATAGAAGGGGTACAAGCAGCTATGAATATCAGAGGAATGGAGGAAGATCAATGCATGGACAGAGAGGAATGGCGTTTGGTTTCCGGAAGACGGCGGCAGCTGCCATGATAATATATATCTACAGAAGGAGAGAGGAAGAGAAGTAGATAGGAAGAAGAGTAAGAGAAAGAGAGAGAGAAAGATAGGCTATATATATATATATATATATATTGAGAGAGAGATAGATAGATAGATAGATAGATAGATATAGAGAGAGAGAGAAAGAGAGAGAGAAAGAAAGAGAAAGAGAGAGAAAAAGAGAAAGAGAGAAAGAGAGAGAGTGAGTGAGAGAGAGAGAGAGAGAGAGAAATTATAAAGATGAAGATAAATAAGCTAAGAAGAAATTAGGCGTTCAGAGGACAAGGGGCACAAATGACAAAACATTAGTTTGGTGAAAACTAAGTTTAAAGATCAACGAGAATATAAAATTACGGGAATATCTGACAAGTCTCATAAATTGTATTCACGTAGACTTTCACGGCCGGAGTTGCTATGATGATCTTGATGAAGGTTTTCGGGCTGTAGGCCGTGGTCGTGAGGCTTGTAGTTCCCCGACGTTTCGCCAGAGACTGCGTCTGGCATCCTCAAGGGTTGTCTCAAGACAACCCCCTACAGCCCGAAAATCTTCATCAAGATCCTCATAAATTGTGTTTGTGTTCCTTATATATGTGTCCACTTATCCGTAAAATATGAACATATTCAATATAAACATTAGCCCATACTAGGTTATAACCTTTTTTTGTTTTGCATTTAAGAGTCACTTGTACCTCTTGTCCTCCAAGCTATATTTTGAAACAAATTATCCAAGAAAAGTGTGATCATACCAAAATGTTTATTCTGACTGGAAATACGTATTTTTCCAAAGAGTTACTTACATATTACGACAACATTAAATGAAAAATCAGTCTTAAAGGTCATTGGACTTAAAGCTGCATTCACCGCCTCTTCACATGAATGTTTCCCTTCCTGTCTGTATACTGTTTGCCTGCATTCCTTCCTCTTCTTGCTTTATTTTTTACCCATTTTCTGGTTTACTAATAATCTTTCTGCTAATGTGCATGGAGTATCTTCTTCTTCTGTAGATACTGTAATGCCGGGCTCTTCAATGCTGTCTTTATTGGAATCAATCAGGGGGGAAAAACACACACACACACACACACACACAAATGATTCTAATCTTCATATTTTAAAAATCTTACCTGTATTATAAACATTATTAGACTGCTAATCCTCTAGATCTAAATCGTATTATATCTTTAGTTTTTAAATAATTTCCAATTATCTCAAAAATATTGCAAAAAAAACTATACTCTATAATATAGGCCTACAATTGTGAAAATATAAAGTAGTTAAAATATTTTATTTACCTTGAAGGCTGAGGTTAAGTTCATTTTCATCTTCATCAGATTCTGATTTAGACATAATAATATTTGATAAATCAATAAACCTCGAAGAATCACCAGCACTATATTATATACTAATAGTACAATAATAATCTTCACGTAAAATTTGTTGGAAACATTAAAAAATACAACACTCTAAGTAGTACAACTACAGACGTACCCCTTGTCCTCCAAGTAGAAGAGCTGTTTTTCTTAGCGATTTTCTAAGTCTCCACTATATGTCAGAACCTGTTAAACTCACGCATATATCTCTTGGGCACCAAACAGTTTGTCATATTAGCTAACCATTTTTACACTTAACTCACTTAAAAAAAATATCACTTTTATCCCTTGTCCTCTGACCGCCTCAAATATGATAGAACTCTACCTTACTGTATCTATCGAACACGTAGGTTCATGACCGCACGGACATAAGCTCTCCAAACATCCCTATCCTGAGCTAATGTTTTCCAATCATCCCCTCCATAATCTACTTCCATCAAATCATGGATAATGTTATTCTCCCACCTCATTCTTGATCTACCTCTGATTTTCCTACAAGAAGCTTCCATGCATCTCTTTCATTCCCCCATTCGTGCCAAATGTCCTGCCCATCGCAGTCTACGAGACTTAACTGTTATTCCTACACATGTCATATAGCTCATTATTATGTAGTTTTCTCAATTCACCTGTCAGTTCATCTCTCTTTTGGCCCAAGAATCTTCCTGAGAACTTCATTCTCAAATACTCGTAATGAGCTTTCTTCCCTTAAAGTTCATGTTTCGCATCCATATAACGTAACTGGGAGAATAACAGTCTTATATATTTACATTTTAACGTTTTTTTAAAGCAGTTGGGACAAGAATCCCTGTAATGCATAATAGCACGCATTTCCAGAATTGAACCTATGTTTAATTTCTTTGTGCATCTCATTCCTATTTGTAATTATTGTTCTACATATTTGAATTCAGTTACTTCTTCAAAATTCCCCTCATTTGTCATTAGTTGTCCATTTACATTACATAATTCATTTCTATGTGAGAACACATATTTAGTTTTATTGATGTTTACTTCCAGTCCCAATTTCTTAGTGTTACTCATTAGAGTGTGCGTGTTGGCCCTTAGTATCACTTGTCTATCGCTCAATAATACATCATCAGCATAAACTAACAGTCTATTAATACCATTGTGTTGTAGGCCTTTTCATTCTCCAAAGATTTGATGGCATGCTCTAGTACAAAATTGAATAGTAGAGGGGATAGTGCATGTCTTTGAACTCTAACACACAGAAATTATCGAACCCGAAGCTTCATGACCGCACGTTAAAGCTCTCAAAAATCCACATCCTGAGTTAGGCCTAATATATACCAATCGTTTCCTGTATAATTCATATTCCTCAAATCATGCGTAATGTTATTCTATGGCCTGATTCTTGGCCTACCTACTGGGTGCTTTCACTCTGGTTTCCTTACAAGAATTATCGTGCCCCTCTTTATTATCTATTGGTGTCAAATTTCCTGTCCATCGCAGACGAGACTTAAATGCTCTTATTACATCTAAAATTAAACTACATGGCGCGATAGGCCATGCTCTTACATGTTACATGATACCACTTATCAATGACATACTGGGCTCATCCTCTTCCTGGTTTTCTTGGCGGAGTTCTTTTCAATGACGTTTTTCTTACATGATTATAACAGTTTCTAATTGTTAACATTTAATGTCATCTTCTTCTTCTTCATTTCATGTGATAGACCTAGTGGTCTGTTACGGTCTCAATCCAACGTTTGAAGGGTCTGCCCAAAGATCTCTTGCCTGGTGGCTGGTAATTTAAGATCTGACGTGGTATTCTTGTTCTGATCAGTCTTCTTACGTGTGATTTCCAGTTGTTTCTGTATTTTTGTACATATTCCATGACTGATTCTGTATGTAATTCTTTGAGAATCTCAGAATTCCTTTTATGGTCTGTTCTTGAGTAGCCTGCAGTACGTCTCATGTATTTCATTTCTGCCGTAGTTAGTCTTTTTCATCTACACTGCGAATTGTCCAGGCCTCACTGCCGTCACATAATATGGGTCTGGCCAGTGTTTTATAAATTCTAGTTCGTGTGTGTTACTGTACTGTGTTTGTCTTGAAAATATTATTTATAATTCCTGTTACTCTGTTAAATAAAATATAATTTTAACCATTTATTTTATGTCTGATTGTTGTATTTTTGATTTCATCCAATTTTGAGATTTTTGATTATCCTCTAAAAAATCAATGTTTGTATACAGTAAAAGCTCCTTATTCGCGGGGGATATGTTCCGTAAATATGCCTCGAATATGGAATGGTAATTTGTATGGGTATATAGGGGATCCGTTCCAAGGTTCCGAAATAAAACAAAAATTATCAAAATAAAATCAATTAATAAGAGATTTTGAACTATTTCTATTAATTATTACTATCAGGCTTAGGCAAGGGCTTAAAGAACTTAGTAATATTTTCCTGTTTTGCCGCTTTTATAAGGTCTTTCAATTCAGATTCATATTTAGCTGTGAATTCAGCGATAGAATTCCTTATTTGTGTTCGGATTTCATGATGAATCTTACAGTTGATTCATTAACACTGAAACAGCATCATATAGAGGTAAACGACTCGCCAACACGTAAACGGTCACACGTTTATATTTTTACTTTAAGCGACAAAACTACTTTTTCCCCCCGTTCGGAACTAATTTTCTTTCCTTTTACTCGACATTATAAACTGGCAACAAAGCAGAAGAGACAAGTGTTATTCAATCAAAATTATTGTAAATAATAGCAAGTTGAAACAATTAAAATACCGATAGTTGCGAGGGCGGCATTTATCAAAGGACATAGCGGCACGTGAATTACGGCAGCAGTGATTTTTAACAAACAACTTTAGGCTTAGTGATAATAAGGCTTGTTTTACTTTTATATTAATTTCTCCATTTGGTTCGAATCGCTCTTTGTAAAAGCCGCCTAGGCACGTGCCTGCAGTAAAAAAAAAAATGCCGATGCGTTTATAAAGGATACTAATCCTTCTAATATACCGACTGGATCCGCGAATAAAGACTTTTTAGCCGCGAATACAGGAACGGTGTCGCAATTTTTTAATCCGCGAATAAGGAGTTTTTACTGTATAGAACTTTTTAACTTTTATATCCTTGTCTAAATTCCAACTTTTCCCACCATATGTCACTGTGCTTCGCACCAATGATTTATGTATCATCGATATAACTTTATTTATTACAGTATTTTATTGGACGCGGGTTCAAACCCGGCCTTGGTCGATGGATTTTTAGGATTGAAAAATCCAAGGAACAAGTCCTCCGGGAGGGAGTATGAAGATTTTCAGGCTCGTGAAAGAACTGCAAGCCTGAATAAAAAAAAGGCCTCTGTGCAAAATTAACCGACATTCATCCATCCAAGTAATATCTTAGTTTAGTGATTAAATACAACTGTTAAAGTTTTATACGATTTTCATGTTTATTTTAATAGAAATTCGTTACAGCTGTTTCAGTACTCTGTACTTCTTCACACGAATACATGTATTTAATCGCTAAACATAATGGATTTTCTTCAAGTAAACACCAGATCAATTGATTATTTAATACCTTAGTTGCCTACTAGATGTCTCATTGAGGCGATGTGTTAACCACATGTCACTCTTTGACATCTGTAGGTAAATAAGTGTAACTAAATTTGCTTGTTAAGAAACTCCCTTTAGGGAGCACCCATGTCCCCACTTGGGACGTATGGGGTACACACACACACGCGCGCGCGCGCACACATAAACACACACGCACACAAACACACACACAAAAGCACGACACAAACACACAAAAACGCACGCACGCAAACACACACACAGTATTTTATTATCTTGTTTAACATAGTTATTATATATTCTTCTTTCTTTAATATGATTTTATAAATATCCTTGGTTATTAACTTGAACTCCAAAATATTTTTTTCCCAATTACCCCAGGTTGTGATTTCGACATTTCTGATGTTCTCTCCTTGTAACCCACTTCTGAGGTTGGGGCGCCTGGAAGACGGGGTTACGCTGCCCCGATGATATGAGAGTTGATGATGATAGTAACGATGCGCCAGGAGCTAATTAGGGGAATATGATATTGATGATAATGATGGCCAGATGGTGTTCGGGGACCGTTTGCGCCTTAAAGTTTCCTGACATTTATCTTACAGGTGAGGAAAAACCCCGAAAAAACTCACCCAGGAAACTTGTCCCGACCGGGGATCAAACCCGGGCCCGCTGCGTGACAAGGCAGCACGCTACCTCGAGACCACAGCGGTGGATGCGTTATCATCGTTTTATATTCATGTATGAACAATACATTTTATTAAACTGCAAGAATTATAGACTATATTTTACGAATCTCTGACCAGTGTCACGGTTTCTGTATGTAATGAGATCAGAATCTTTGGTGTTAGCTTACTTTACAAATTTGTGTGTCATTTACATGGCTATGGATTAAGATTTAAATTAGGAACAAATTGATATTTGTAGGTTATTGTTACTCCACCGATCCGTGACAACCATTCATGCGATAAGGTATTCACCTCAATCATCTCACTAAATAAACGCACCATTGTGATGACTATTTTTAATGTCTAACAATCGAACTCTTTCAGAAAACAAATTACAAACGTTGCTATTTTTTCGAAACTCGTTTAATTAAAATAGCTTCTTTTCAGACCTTGTTCTTTAACACACAAATCTATTTCGATTGCCTTTTGCTGAAGATTGAAAGCTGCTGTAAAAAATTCTATCCACTTTAAATAAGTAGATAAATAAAATACAAGTAACACGTACAAACTATAAATTACTGTAAATATAAAATATATTTTCAATTCTGTGGCTCTTTTTAAATATTATACCGGTATATATACAAATCCTATAACATTACGCTATTGCCTATGTTTTTCTTTTTCTTGCCTTCACTTTCATTATTCTTGTTTTTCTCAATTTTCTGGAGCTATCTCATTCGAGGTCGAGCAACCTTACTCTTACTCTTCAAGTTTAATAATAATAATAATAATAATAATAATAATAATAATAATAATAATAATAATAATAATAATAATAATAATAATAACTATTATTAATATTAATATTATTATAATTATTAATAACGAATGCAAGAAGAAAGGTTACCCATGAAAATATCGGTATGGTGTCCACCTGGAAGAAGAAGGAGGAAAGGAAGACCTCGAAACTCGTGGATGTAAGAAATAAGAACGGCAATGAGAACAAGAGGCCTGGGGGACATTGAGTGGATGGATAGAGACGAGTGGAGAAGAAAAATAAAACTTTAGGTACAGAAAGATGTGTAAACATTAAAAATCTATAAATAAATAAATAAATAAATAAATAAATAAATAAATAAATAAATAAATAAATAAATAAATAAATAATAATAATAATAATAATTGTAGGACGACCTGTAACATATTGTGTATCGGGGAGCGGAACGGCCAACAGGCCCATATCTTGAAGAAGAAGAAGAAAATAACAATAATAATACTACTTTATTTTACCTGGCAGGGTTAAGACCTTAAAGCCTTGTCTACCACTCAATCAGGTTTAGATAGACTTACGATTTTCTCTATATTTAACGAATTCAATATAAAATGTACAATGTACAAAAAAATAAGATAAAAACTAATGACATAGAATACATTTAATTGTGGAGACTATTTAACTAATGCTTTATATGGTAGTCAATGACAAATCATGTTTCAATGAATTTTGTTTTACAACCAATGATAGTCGTGTTTCACCTCGCTCTTTATCCATTTCTCTTTATCAGCTCCTGCTTTTGTGACAAAGAAAGCTCCTTTTTAATGTTCTGAACAGCTCAGAGCATTATTTTTCTCCAACAAATACATTGAATATAACAAATAATGAACAGATTTCTTGATTTTTCTGAATTGTTTACTAAAAAATAAATTAATAACCTATAATGTTGATTATAATACATAGTTTGACGTGGTTCATTATTTCTCCACTTGGGTGCATTCTTACAATATTGCGATCCTATTTGGCAATAAATAATTATGATCAAGTAGCAGTGAATTATATAACCTCACATATCTGATTCGTTTTCAAACATCGCCGTTTATATTAAATATATAAATATTTTAAAATACTGGTAACGATATTTAAATAATGATTTTTGAGTAAACAGCTTAAATTTATTCGTTAAATAGTCCTAACAAATGCCACTCTTGATTTCCAAATCCTCTAGATAAATTCACTCGTGGCATTACTTATGAAAAATAATTATTTAGCAACAAGTAATACTTTTATAAGTAGACTTAAGGTATCAAGTGTGCGGCAACCCCTAATATCTTGAAGGAGGGAATTCTAGGAGCGGGCAGAAGGTACTGTGAAAGAAGTATTAAAAGAAGAGGTGTCGTGGAGAGGTATTATTAACAGAATGTTATCTGTGACCTAGTATATTAAAATTATTGTGAGAAGATACGATAACTTCTCAAATATGGACGCCAGGTAACTCGGAATGCAAGAATGCAGAAGCTTAAAAAAAGTGAAACAGAATATTTCCATATAACTGAGATATGCCACACTAATTTCATGCTGCGGATTATTTCCGTATATTATAAAAATTCTCGCGGCCCACTCATGATCTATAGATCTTGCTACTGCTAAATCTTTCATTGAATATTAATTGAACGAGTTCTTGCTTGTGATCGTATTTTTTGCATGGAGGTACGTGCTGACCAAGAAATAACACACAAAGAATCACGTATGGTTTCAGTTTGACACGCATGATATAACGTCATCTTTTTTGGTATCATCCATTCTGTTACATTCCCCACTCATTGTAATTTCCTCTCTCTTACTTCCGCCAATAAGTTCATCATCATCATCATCGTCGTCGTCAATTGCAGTCATGGATTAGGCCGTTGGCCAGTTCCGGTTCAGGATAGAAATTGATCCCTCCATCTCTTTCATTGCGATGTTATTGTAGTTAGCAGCAAGATGCCGAAATTCAGGGTTCCTTTACGCAGTGAAATGCAAAGTTACGTTAGTACTTTTGGATCCGACGTATTTTTTACAGACGGTAACGTACTCACATGCAAATATGCGAGCAGTCAGTGAACTACGAAAAGAAACATTTTATATCGTAACATATCAGTACAATCAAACACAAAAATGCACTTTCCAAGACTACTGGGAAGATTTCTTTGCTTCCAATAGTAATTGCAACATCGAGTCAAAAATCTCAATTTGTAAGTTTTTCTAATTGCCTTTATTGCCTATTTTAGCTATTTATAGTGCCTTTTTCCTGCCTGCCTATTTTAAGGATTTATTATGCCTAAACTTCCGGTCTCTGCTAATAATGTACTATCTTATCATACTGAAATACAGGTGATGAAGAAAAACAAGATTTTGTGATCTTCGGAAATTGCTAAGGTATAAGATAAGTTTAATCTCAATAAATTAAATAACTTATTATACAATATCAAAACCGAGTAGAAATACATTCGATTTTCTGAACCCAGATATTGACAAAATGCACTAGTGACACGAGGAAAACCAATTCTATCTTTCAGAGTGCTCAGTGTTAGTACACTTGTCTGTCATGTCTTCGGGATCGAATTTAAATTTGCCAAGATCATGATTTTTTGTTTTCTCTGGGTTACCCCGAGAATTTAATTTCCTGGTGTTTTCTGATTTTTTCCTAATGTATTCTGATTTAATAGAAAGATAGTGAAACTGCTTGAATGATGCAAGTATTAATTACTATTATTATTATTATTATTATTATTATTATTATTATTATTATTATTATTATTATTATTATTATTATTATTATTATTATTATTAAGAATGGAAGATGAGCGATGGCCGAAGCAACTATATGAATGGCATCCTAACAGAAAGAAGAAAAGAGGAAGACCAAGGTTAACATGGAAGGAAAACATGAAGACAGTAATGCAAGCTAGAGGGCTAAGCATCGAAGATGCCCAAGACCGTAGGCTTTGGAGGTTTGGCACGGGAAGACGGCAGCAGCTGTAAAAACCCGAAGATAGATAGATAGATTATTATTATTATCAGACAACTCGAACATTTAAGACATTACACATATTCTTACGAATATGATAAGGCTTATTGCGATGGACAGATGGTGTTGGGGGATTACTTGGTTTTAAAGTTTTCTGACATTTGACTTATAGGCGAGGAAAAACCCCGAAAAAAACTCACCCAATAAAATTCTCCCGATCGGGATTGAACACGGTCCACCGTGTCTGAGACAACTAAATTACAGCTAGATCACAAAAAAAAAAGAAAGAAACTTTGATTTACACAAATACTAACATTTTTTTGTACAGTTTAGATTTTTTAATAGATAAAAGTTGTGGGGAATAAAGAAATACCACCTTTCCCCCCCCCCTCTTTATTTTGCTTTCGCCTATTTTAGCACCATTTTTCCTTTTGCACCTAAAATCCCAAGCCTAGTAATTATATATTTTTACATACTATAAAAATTCCCGTGCCAGATTCACCAAGACATTAAGCGGTGGCGAGAACTGATAATGATTGCTTGGATGCTTTTTTAATATAATATATATTAATACAGAATTCCAATTTGTCAAGTAAAAAGGAGAGCTCAATCATGAACTGAGATCATCTCTCACAATGCATTGCATTTCAAATCGTTTGGCATTTACAAAAAAAAAAGAGAATCGAGATCATCCAAGATCCTGGGCATTACACTACTTCTAGTATGTAAACTGTTTAATTGAACGCACATATCCATCTGATTAAGTATGCACCAGTTACATCATGCAATGTCGATCGTTAGTTTTCACGATCTAAGATACATACTTACTCATCGCCGACAAAACCTATCTGTCGAAAATAATCGGGACATATCTTATGATTTACTATAGTTTGTGCCATGATAGCGTTAGCATGATACCCTAATGTGAAGTGTATAAAATCAGTGTCTTTATTTTTTAACCTTACAAGTTACATAAAAACGTTTTAAACACTTTTAATGTTCCTTTGTAATTTTCATCATCAACTTCATCATCCTTCATGGATTAGGTCTTTGCCTGTTCCGATCTCACATCTGTTCAGCCCAGCGCTTTCTTGGTCTTCCCACCGATCTTCGTCCTACAGAATTATACATCAGTGCCATCTTTAGTATCCTATCCTCTGTCATTTTTTGCAGATGTTCTATCCAATTGTTCCTGTGATCTTCTATTTATTGAAGAAGTAGTTATACTTTTAGTTCCTCTCTAATATTCTAATTTCTAATATGTTCTTCTCTTGTACTACCTTTCACAGCCCGTAGTAAGATTAAAAATATAATTGTTAATTATTGGGGTATATGCTCTTGAAGAAGGAAAAGTAGAAGAAACAGAACAATTTTATAATAAATTACAAGAGATTATTGATAAATATAATACTACTGATCATATAGTAATAGGAGATTTGAACGCAAGAGTTGGAAAAGACCCAATTAAAAATGTATGTGGTATGTAATTTTCATAGTACATGATATTGGATATACAGTAAATTATGAGATATTTGTTAGATAATTATGCAAATTTCATAGAGCATTATATTAATAAAAATCTACAAATTGTTTATGAATTATATTTACACCTAACAAACATTAATATGCTTACATTGCAATTCTAAACACATTAATAAGATTCATGATGGAGTTCCGTTGAGGTATTATCCAAAATTAAAATGTAAAATTATGAAATATTTACCTAAAAGGTCCGTCTCCTCAACTTTATTACTTATTTATCTGTAGCGCTTTCGGGATCTTCAGTGAAACACCAGTTTTGAATCCTGCTGATGATGGGACTAGTCCCGAAAGCGCTACAGATATATATGTAATAAAGTTCAGGAGACGGACCTTTTAGGTAAATATTTCATAATTTTTACATTTTAATTCTAAACACGACACGATGTTATAAAATACAGACTTATGAATTACACATAGGCCTACTTAATTCTCAAGACTCATTTCTCAGTGAGAGGTTGAAAACAACATAAATATACCACCCTTTATATATTTCTGTCCACCGCTGTGGTCTCGAGGTAGTGCAGCGGGCCCGGATTCGATTCCCGGTCGGGACAGGCACCTGGGTGAGGTTTTTTTCGGGGTTTTTCCTAACCTGTAAGACAAATGTCGGGCAGCTTAGGGCCCAACGGTCCCCGAAAATCATCCGGCCAGCATCATCATCATCCTTCACCGATGTGGAAAGCAACGGGAAGCTACCGCACCTATAATTCCCTAGTAAAGCTGCAAAGCATAGCATTAAAATGCAACGATTGCAATTATTACGCCTTTAAGGATGCGTTCCTTCGGAGGTGTTTTATACTTACAGTGGATTTTGGAAGGATTCCTATAGGCCCATAAGTATGGTAGGGGGCCGTAAATGTACATGGAAAGAAATGGAAGGATTTATATAGGTAGCATGGTTTTAATTATATATTATGGGTTTCTTCTGGATTTTAGCTAGGGTTAGGATATAAGATAATACCGTAACCTAAGAGCGGCCAAGACTGACTGAATTATATAGAAAATGGATCAACTTAGGTGAAAAATGCTAAGTGAAATATTACCAGTTTATTAAACCTCGTAATAGTTCCTATTTATACAGAACATCAGATATATATATATATATCCCGTCCAGGCATTAATTTTTCTTATACCATATATATAAATATATCGACTTCCTATATAATTTAGAAAGCAATAAAGTGCCAAACTAAAGCGGCCCCTACACGATCAATATTTACGTCAATATATTGCACAATAATTGACATTGTACAATAATATTGAGCGTCTGTAGATCACATTGAAAGATTGCGCAATATATTGAGTCAATCAAAAACAGTTTGATTTTTATTGTGTAATCTAGTAAACATTGCGTCGTCTGTTGGCAATATTGCGCAATACTAGTTCAGTTCTGTGTTCTGTCTTCTTATTATTCCACATGTTGACTGCACAGGTATCATGCACCAACTAATTTATTGAGCAATAATATTGCACCGTGTGGGTTGGCCAAGTAATACTATTGTACAAAATACTGTGCAATATATTGACGTAAAACCTGAAGAAAGGGGGTGAGAGAATCGTTTTTCTAAATTTTGATTAATATACTAACATAATGATACCGTATTTTAATTTAGACTTGACTTATTGAAGCAAGTTTATTCCTTGAATCTATAGACAATCATTTCGAAGTTCATGTACTTCGGATGTATATTTGAAACTTGGTAATTTAAAATAATGTATTTTTTAATTATCATTTTACATAGAATAGTTAGTAATTTATGTGAAAAGGCAATTGTTTATAATTTTATTGGTAGTTATATTGGGAATATAAAATTAACTCAACCTGGGTTTGAAGCCATTCCGGATCAGCACAGGATCCACGATACGAGCTCCTAGTTCATTCCAGCTAAGACAACTTCAACTACTATCTTTATATTCTTAATGTGTTTACAGTTTAGCTACCTCATTGCAAAAATATTATCCACTATTTGGAAAGGATATCGCTTTTCGCTTTCACTTTTCTACGTATATGTGTCAGAAAACAATTCCAATGTACAAAATTGTATAATAAATATATATCCTGTTTGAATTTAATGTATCTCGTTTTTATTATATAAAGTTAAACTAAGACAAGGTTTTGTTCATGAAATTGATTTATCCCGTGTTATATTTATTTCAGTATCAATTTAGGCCCATTTTATAACACCTCATTAAGTTAAGCCCTTTTTACAACAGCAGTGAAAGACCTGCCCTCGGGTAGAATTAGTATGGATGGATATATTATTTATTATCATACTTATGATTTTCTCATTTATAAACTATTGTACTTTCATCCCTATATATAAAACTATAGGGATGAGTTTGACGTGCTGGCTCAGGAAGTAGCAGGGCTGCTTCCTACTAACGGGCCAGGATTTGATACCCGGCGGGGTAGAACATGTTAATTGTTAAACTAATTAAATTAATTAATGGCAACATTTTGAATCTCGGGGCTAGGAGATGTGGTGGTGTACAATTTTTATTCGCTAGATTGTGCACCAGATTCCTGTATTAAATCCGTAGTACACATGTTGAGAAGGCATACTACACTGTTGATAGCAATTCTTCCATCGGATGGGGACGTTAAACATTTCGGCCCCCTTGGTGCTTTTCGATAGGAGTAGATTACGTGCCGGCACCAGGTTTCACCTTCTCCCTTCTCTTCATCATCACGCCTCATACAACACACTTTACACTACACAAACGTAAAAAATACATTCATCCTAGGCTCCTGTATGTATACAATGCAAGAATACATCATCTACATAAACTGGTCTGCCGAAGTGGTGCGTAAATTGAAAATAGGCCACATTGAAGCCATCTATCTACCCAGCGCAGAACTCGAAGCAAGTAAAGTGCAGTGGGTGGCACTAGAACGAACACACACACACACACACACACACTATAGCAATATGTCAAAATCATAATTTAATAGCGCTTTCGTGGTCTAACTCAGATCAAGACTGCAATCAGTGGATGGCATTACCTTATTACTAAATATTTTAAATAGGTTTAATTATTAGATACCGGTAAATATTTAAACCTCATTTTCTTACCATTGCAGTAGGATTTATCTACAATTGCACTCAATGCTTCCAAATGCAACTTCATTAATAAATATATTTAAAAATAAACAAATAAATAAACTATGATTGCTGTTGTGACGCTGTGATATTTGTTTATTATATTACTTAATGCCAAAACTCAGACTTTTAGCTACTTTAAATTAGAACCTTAGATTTAAGACTTACTCCTACTTAAAATTAAAATACAAACTTTATAGGTATTAAGTGTCATACTTTATATTATATATATATATATATATATATATATATATATATATATATATATATATATATATATATATATGCCTAGTCTATTTTCTAACAGAACCAGGCACATATAAGGAAAATAGAGGAGAATTATAAAAAATATAATTTTTGTAAGACTTAAAAAAATATTTTAAAATGTCTGCCTCCAAGAATTACATATTAGACAATAGACAATCATTATTACTGTAGAAAGGGGGCACGCCGTAGTGTAGTGGTTAAGGCAATGAGCTACAAGTCGGAGGGTCGAGGGTTTAAGTCCCGTTGGGGTCAGGATTTTTAAACTGACCCAAACCCTCTGGCGGCACTATGGCCCTGGGGTCGACTCAGCCTCTAACGGAAATGAGTACCAGACGCTTGTTCTGGGGGTAAAGGCGGCCGTCACGCAGGGCTGACAACCCGGCTGACATAAAGTGCCGATTGTCTAGAAAAAGTGGGAGCCCTAACCTCCTACTACCCCAAGGGCCTCCGGGTCTGTTGTGGGATCACTTTACTTATTACTGTAGAAAAATAAGTTGGATTTAATTTTTAGACCAACTTAGGACAGAGTCATTTAATACTTATTTGAAAAACATGAATATAAAGCTCTATTTTTGGACGAATAAATGCTAAACAGTTTTGCAAAAGCTTACACGGCTTTTCCGACCTTCTTCCATTTTTAATTAAGCATTTTAGAATTGTAAGAAATGTTCCCAGAAGATAATGCATAGAAACATATACTTCAAAAATCCATCTTTTTGTATGGCGTCCGAGATAAAATTTTAAAATATTAACAATATTAATTTTTTAAAAGTAAATAATGTTTTTTTTTAAATTACGTTGGGCAACTCGAAAGATACATTTTTGAGGACACAAACATTGAAAATAAATAAGAATTACGTCAATGTTCGCTTGTTCAATAATGAATGATAGAGCATACTGAACAGAATGAAACACTAAAATTAAATGTTTTAATGGACTATTAAAAACGAATTGTGTTTAATATGTATATTGTATTCCATTTCTTAGGTTGGGGACCTGGAAGGCAGAGTTACGTTGCCCCAATGATATAATGGGTGACAAATGATAATGAAGCGCCAGAAGATCCTTAACCTAAACTTAACCTAAATTCCATACCATGGGCGACCACAGAAATAATTCCCTTTAAGGAAAAATTAAATTAAGGGAACTGAACCCGGGATCTCATGTATTGTAGTCAGAAGCGCTGATCATTATCCCATATATACACACACACACACACACAGGCAAAGAGAACATAAAACATAGAATTGAGTAGCAAAATAATATCATCATTAAATTCCATATGGTGGGATAAGCATATTTGGAAAGACACCAACAAAAATATTGGTAAAACATTGGTGGAATCTGTTGCAATGTATGGAAGTGAGGTATGGACAATCGATAAGTACTACAAGAATAGACTAATAACTCTAGAAATGGATTATTTACGCAGAAGTGCCAGAAAGTCTAAATTAGAACATGTCACAAATAAGGAAATTAGAAACATAATGGAAGCAAAAGGAAGCATAATTGAAAGAATTGAGGAGAAGTAATTATAGTGGTTAGGACATATTTTAAGAATGGAAGATGAGCGATGATCGAAGCAACTATATGAATGGCACCCGAACAGAAATAAGAAAAGAGGAAGACCAAAGTTAACATGGAAGGAAAACATGAAGCCAGTAATGCAAGCTAGAGGGCTAAGCATCGAAGATGCCCAAGATCGTAGGCTTTGGAGGTTTGGCAAGGGAAGACAGCCGCAGCTGTAAAAACCCGAAGGTATATATATATATATATATATATATATATATATATATATATCGATGTTACAATTAAATTTTGCCATTAAGCAATGAAAGCCAAATGTGTCATTAAAAAAATAATGCCCGGTTCAGGCATAACATATAATATATATATGCTGATTTTAAATCATAGACTAGGCCTATATGCTATTTAATGTCTACATATCGGAGTTCTTTGACAATGAAATAAGAGACAAGTAGATAAGGAGAGAGTTTTGGTTTAAAACACAAGTATTTACTCCCCTTCTATTTATAAGAATTAAAAACTGCTTCGCTCGGTTGACCAACCAGAAGATGACTAGGTAAATTGAGGACAAAACTCTGAAGAGAAAGAAAGGAACTAGTTAGAAGCTCTGAGGAGGGAAAAACGAACTGTCTTCACCCTCCCCTATGTTGACACTTTTATTGCTTAGTTTGGTATATTACACAAGTGTACAACACAAATTGATTACAGTTTAGTTTGGAGCACCAACTGACAGACATCTAGCGGCCTCACCTTATATTTGTAATCATGTAAGTAATATTACATTTGTTAAGTGTGGTAATCTCAACTGACAATAAATTTGTAAAATATAGCCCAGAAAAATCATCGTTAAAGTGCGGAATATTATTTTATTACTAATTTTTGTAAAAAAATATATAATATAGGTATTACATATTATACTAAATATTGAAACAGACATTCAAAGAAACTAAAATACCTACATACAAATCAATAGTAAAAATGACCTATGGAGCAGAAACGTGGACTATAAATTCCAAATTAAAGTCAAAATTGCAATCTACACAAATTAATTTTTAAGAAGATCTGGACGATGCTCCAAATTAGGTTCAGAACAGCATTATCCGGAAAAAAAAGAAAAAAAAAAAGAACTTTAACGAAATGATTATACAATTTGTGGGAAATAAACAATTACAATGTTTTGGACACGTGAGGAGGATGAATTAAAATAGATTGCCAGTTAGGAGTTTGGAAAAGAAGAGGGGGACCTAAGGAAGTGGCTGATTTCAAATACCTAGGAACAATAATCACATTCAGGAATGAGATGCACAAATAAATTAAACATAGGCTCAATTCTGGAAATGCGTGCTATTGTGCATTACAGAGACTCTTGACGTCCCAACTCCTTTCAAAAGAACGTTAAACTGAAAATATATAAAATTATTATTCTACCAGTTATATTATATGGGTGCGAAACATCGACTCTTACTTTAAGGGAGGAAAGAAGATACGAGTTATTATAAACCCCGCTGGATTTCTTAGGCTTAAAGGACCTTCGGGACTTGGAAAATCTGGTAGCGTTTATCTAGCCGAGCGTTAGTATGAGGATGTACAGTTATACATGTGTTGAAATAAACAAAAGAAGTCTTATTTTAAACTATTTTATTACTAAGGTATAAATAATTAGAAAACCCTAAGTATTCTAGCCCTAAATAACTAATTAATCTAAGCCTATATTAAAAACTACAGTACTTTCTGGGGTTTGAGAGAGTAGGAGTTGTGGAAGTTATAAATCTGCCCTATTCTACATGTTTAAAAATGTTATATCCCCTTTTGAAAATATAGTATTAAAACAGTCCACATTGTTTAGAATTCTACTATCCCTTGAAAAGCATGTATCAAAATAGTTAAGGTAATTGATTCTTTTTTACAAAAAGTCCCTGACACATATTAAGAAAAATGGTAGCTTACTCACCCATCAACACCTCTGGTTGTCACACATCAACAGACAGACACGAGACCCTCACTTCTCAAGTGTTATATACTCAATTTGACCTCTAGTTACCCTAGCTGTACTCAGTTTAAATAACTGTCCTAAAATAATGCTTTTATCTCTAATTAGTTATTTAAATGACGAGAATTAGGTTCTCTGTTTAATATAAGTCTATTAGTTCATGAGCAATATTGCTAGTTAAATATGTATTTTTTCTAAGTTATTTATTCCAACAGTTTATTAAGTATGATAATTAATGAATGTGAGAAAGTCCACCATTAATTAATAAGAATTAATATGTTCACTTACGTAAGAGGACTGAGAAAACCATGTCAAGACAAGTAGAGCTTCAGAGACTATCACCTTCTATGCACATAGGGCCTAACTGCCTAGCTTAAATATTAATTTTCCCCTACTTTCTTCCAAATTAAAGTATGAAAACCAAGATTTACAAAAACCAAATACCAAACAAGAAATATAACTCTTAGAATTACAAAGTCAATTTTAAAACTCTTGGTTTGGTATCAGCTGATCTGACTAAGTTTCGGGGTGTGGGGAATGTCCTAGGTGACTCAACATCCTTCGTCGTTTCTAGTTAGCCCAGTCGTGCTAGTTAGCCCAGTCGTGCTCGTAGTGTTAGATGATGTGCGTAGTCGTTCTTCTTGTGCTGAGGGTGTTTACTGGCTTACTTTTATCGTTTTTTTTTGTTTAGTTTTGTTGGTTTTTCCTCTTTTTTTTTTGATTTTTATTTATTTAAATACTATGGGTTTGCAGTACCTTTTTCTTCATAAATTCCATATGGACTTTTAGAAATGAATCAATAGTACCTTCTGGTGTTTCAAAACCAAATCCTAGTTCCTTACTAAGAATAGTATCCCTCTTAACTAAACCCCGAATCATGAGCAACCATGTACATCTTTACTTTTATAATTTTCCTAGGTTCAGTTCCTCTAAATCTACTTTTAGTTAGTCATATCTCAATGGTGAAACCACCAAAATTGTATTTTGCATTAAACTTTAAACTGCCAACCTCGTTCCTATACAAATTTTATCCCTGTTTTTATCTTTTGGCGTTGCTAGATTTTAAACTGGAAACCGAAAAGAGTGCTCTTATGCCTATCAATTTGTATAGCCATCATCAACAAATATCAGTTTCTAAATCATCTTTTATCTTCCCTAAACTTTCAATTTGACAGTACTTCAGGTGTATATATACACATAATTTCCATAATTAGATCGGTCGATATTTTGCTATATTTTGCAGCCCGAAATTTTGCCTAATTCTAAGGGTTTTATGTAGTCCCTTTCTTTATAATAGAGTCCTAGGTTCGACTGGGTGCGCTCGTCTTCACATCAGTCGGAAGGACATATACTACACTTATTTAACATGTAAATGCTACTTGACCAAAGCCGAATTAGTCCTTACAAACCACCAATTAATACTCGCATCCTGAATTTCTGTCATCGTTTCCTTAGGGTCCTGAGTTTGAGAGCATTCTTTTCCTTTCTCCACTTCTGAAATACCTGCCTCTATTTCTTAACTCTCCCTTTCCTAGTCTTAATTGTTCTGAATTGAGATATGATTTTTAAGCTACTTGTGTCTGGACACGAATTCAGGTTTTCATTATTCATTGGTCTAATTCTCCCTGACCATCTGATCTTACTACTAATATCAGTCCACTTAATTTAACTTCTTAATCCTTACTGATTTGATTTTAGAAGTTCACAGTATGTTACTTAACCTGAGTCCTTGTCCTCATTCTCCCTTCTGCTGCCCTAACTTCTGATACGGTGTACTTTACAGTCTTACCTCACCTAACTGTTAGTTTGAATGGCAAATTCTCATAGCTGATTTGTTGAACTTTTATACAGTTATTTTACGTTTTGTATACTTTATTCCCTGACTGTTTCTTGATCTACATGTATTTAAACTGCTTTTTTTTCTACTTCTTACTCCCGGGGTTTCCTTCATTTCCCATTACATACATATCATCATTTATTGGGGTTCGATTTTTTCCTTCTTACTCTGAAATATTTACCCACGTCCTACTCCAGGTTCTTTCCTTACTTCTTCTTTCACTCGGAAGTACTCCT
Source organism: Diploptera punctata (assembly GCA_030220185.1). Classification (NCBI taxonomy): domain Eukaryota; kingdom Metazoa; phylum Arthropoda; class Insecta; order Blattodea; family Blaberidae; genus Diploptera; species Diploptera punctata. The sequence continues at coordinate 2,468,407 of JASPKZ010008858.1, forward strand.
ATCTGTTCTGCTTGTATCCTAGGATTATATTTACTTCAGACTGCTTATGCGCTTAAACTTATCTACACCACCATAGGTGTTTAACCTCTCGTTTTATGTCGTCCTCTTCCGTTTCCATCCTAGGTCAATCTGTCCCTCTTGGCTCTACCTGTCGATGGCACAATCGTATGTATGTGCGTTTCCCAATTTCCTTCTGTTCCCTCTAGTGCACTAGCGTTTCCGGTGTTATTTTGCTAGTATTAGTTATCTACCCGTTAGGACCATATTCTATCTGTGCGTACGTCTTTACTTCGCGGTATTTCTTTCCGCTTTCTCACCGCCGGCGGATTTCCTGGCATCATCATCCGAGGTCTACGTCCCGTCGACCTCACTTATTTCTAAGTCTTGGCAAGTCGGCGGACTTGTCGAGCTAATCGCCTCAATGGGGGACGGCGCTAGTTCCTTACACCCTTCGGGGCCCAAGAAAACTCGAGCGAATCGCCTCAAGGGAGGGGATCCATCACCACCCTGGCCATTCGGGGCCTAATTCGTCCCTACCGCATTCCCGCTTCTTCCGTTTTGCATTCTGGCGGACTCGTCGAGCTAATCGCCTCAATGAGGGACGGCGCTAGTTCTTTACTCCCTTCGGGGCCCAAGAAAACTCGAGCGAAACGCCTCAAGGGAGGGGATCCATCACCGCCCTGGCCATTCGGGGCCCAAGTCGTCCCTACCGTACTCCCGCTCATTCTGATCCTTCAGAATTTTCCTCTGATATCTAGTGGCTTCACCGAATCACCGTTGCGTCATTGAGGGTGGATTTGATCCGATTTCCCGTGACAGGGTTCGTATCTTGCTCACCTTTATTATCACCCGGGTGTTTGACTAAAGTTTATTTCCTCGAGAATCCGTGTTATCGTTCAATGTTCGTTCACCGATGCCTAACTCTCTATCTGCTGTTGTTCCCTGGTCCTAAACGTCAGTGCCAAGCCGGCAAGGTTTTATGGTCAGTGCCCCAGGATCACCAAGGAGGTCTGTGACTCCAGATCCTATCATAAGGGGGTGTCCCACCTTCCAACTTGCACGCTCCCTAACTCCTCACTATTTGTCTGTCTCTCTGATCTGTGCACTGTTTCTCCTAAGGGTCGATGTTCGCATCTCTATCCCAGTGGCTCTAGCATATGCCAGACCTCCATCAAGATAGAATGCCTTCCTTTACTTCCTATCCTAATTCTGTTACTCTTCTAACTTCTTGTGGGTTTCTGTGTGATTTCCCTAACATCGCTTAGCCAAGATTGACCTAGGTTACGGTCTATTCGCTCGTTTTATCTGAATATGGTTCCGAGTGATTGTGGGCCCAAGTCTGGTGAGTCTTAGAGCGATCTAGTGGTCATTCACTAATCTAATTAAGTTCCAAATCCCATGTGTGTGTGTGTGTGTGTGTGTCTATTCTCAACTGGTCACTAATCCCACTGATATGCTATCAAGGTATACAGAGGGAGAGATCCCGGCCACAGATTCTTTCTCTGTTTCCTCCTGTAGGCACCTCAGTCAAGTGTCATGATCAGCCGAGTATAATAATTGTTGTGTAATTTCCATTAGAAATATATTCAGTGTAGCCCTTGAATTCCCCAAATTTATATGATAATACTCTCCACTAGATCGATTAAGACACCCAACTATCGGTGAAGTATCCTAACCTCCATCTTCTAAATTACTATAGGAATAAATTAATTTGTTTTCGATCATTTCTGCATGTTTGGCACTCGGTAATTCTGGGAAAATCTTTCAACTCTTGTCCTATTCTTCATTGCGTTTCAAAAGTTTATAAATTTCTCCTAAGTTCCCAGGCCCCTCTTCCGTTCTCTTTGTAATACATTTTTTAAACCAAGTTGGATAATGCACATCCTCCCTTCTTAATCTGAACTGTTGTCACTCCTTATTTCTTGCGATGCTAAAATAATTTCTACCCTCCGTGTTTGCATAACTGCTGGTTAATTGAACCTATCATTCGTCTTCCGCTATAGGCTTAACATACTACGTGCCTCTATCTGGACTGCTTTCACGTTATCTTCTCGCGAACTAGCCTACTACTTATCCCGGAACCCATTCATACTTAAATGAGTCCTAATTGCTGAAATTGAGATTGTAGTTTTCCGTTATCTTTCATTTTATTCATAAACATAAGTCTTATTTCTGGTAGTTCGCTCTTATTTAATCATCATTATTATTGTGGTTTATTAATTTGCCGCGAATTATTATTATTATTATTATTGTTAGTTATAAGTTTACTGTGTTTTATTATTATCATTATACATTATTAATGCTGGTAATTTGATTTTTTTTATTATTATGATCGTTAAGGTTTATTGTTATTACTGATGTCTGTTATCTTTTTATTATTATTATTAATATAGTTATTGTCATTATTATTATTATTATTTACTTTTCGGGCGGTTTATTATTATTATATTTTTATTAAGTTTTAGGATCTTCGTTGATATTAATAGTTTGATCTTCCTGGTTACATCCGATTAATCTCACGTGGATATCATAACTAGTCTATCCTTACCCAGCTTGAGGGTTATTCGCCGATGTTTGTTTGTCACTCCTTTCACGTTTGTTTACTTCCTTTACTTCTGGTATTAATTATTATTATTCAAATACTATATAAGGATTACTGCTAGTCCTATCTGGTATCTCCGTATTACGATCATTTAGACCTCTTTCCTTTTAATAATATCCGCCATCCTCCAATCTAATGATTTCTCCTATTATAAATTATTACTTTGATATAACGTTTTATGCTTATCATTATGTTATTGCAATTAGTTTTTATTTATTACTAGTATTATTATTATTATTATTATTGTTTATTAATTTTCTGTGAATTATTATTATTATTATTATTATTATTATGCAGTATGATGGTTAACTTTTATTGTTATTACTGATATTTGTTATCATTGTTTATTTTTATTAATATAGTTATTATGCTTATTAGTATTTTTATCATCTCTATTTTCACTATTATGTCGATTAGTTATCATGTTTTGCTTTTATAGCTCAGATTGCCCGTTGTTTATTCACTGAGTCTCGGTCATCCTCTTTTACCTCATGACCTGTCTTCGTAATCTGATGCTCCTTTATACCTGCCAAACTGCTTTATTATTAATTACTTGGTTATTAATATTATTTAATTTAGTCTGTTGAGATTACTCGTAGTTGGTTCATAATTACTTGTGGTTCTCATAATCTTTGGGTTTAATTTATTGTAGTGATTAAGATTATCTACTCGCTTCCTCAGTTAGTTTCATTTACCATTTCCCGTTAGTTCATTTACTTACCCATGTTTTACTTTTAAATTAGTTAGTTTAAATTCACAGATTATTAGCTTATTTTAGTAAGGTTATTATTTATTATTCTTATGATATCATTGTTTATTGTTTATTTATTATTATTAAGGAGTTCATTAATTGAGTTCTAACTTCCCACATGTTCTCATTCCTCAAATATTCGAAACTGCACTTAAAATGACAGAAATTATTTCCAGAGTTCTAGGGTCCTACATTGCGCCGGCATTATTACTACGTCTCAATTATCATCCTCGCTTGCTACAATAAATGCCAGAAAGATTCTACGACTAGATTGGCTCACCTCACTATGAAATTAAATGATCCAATAATATTATAAAATTTATCGGAACAGTTCACAATTTTACAAAAATGCTGCCACCATTAAATCTAAATTATATTGTTTTAAGCATGTAGTCGCATTAAAAGATAATGCCTAAAACAACTAGACACTTTGATTTAATCCAAATCTTCACTGCATAAAACACTCTCTGGGGAAACTGCAAGTCACCATTCACCATATGGGTTTTCAAATAATTACTCAAAAGTCCTAAGTAATGTATAAATTCGGTTGAAAATTCAATTTTTTTAATAATGTAGATAAAACATAAAACTTATAATTCACAACAGAAACTCAAAAAATCCCAGGTTATGTAGTATCATATCACTTGGGGTTAGGATTAATAGACAATTCCATGTATTTATTCATTTATTTTTTTTGCGGATATTATTTTTTTTATTATTTCCTTCTGAAGTGAGATTTAAAATAGACGTAATTATCACCACACTTATATAAAGGGCTATTTAAGTTTGCTAATGTTTTTTTTAACATCTTCGGGCCTATCAGTGTATGTTTATTTTGCCAAACATAATATTCTGTTATTATTTAATTAAATGCTTAGTCTAATGCGGGTAAGGTCGTTTACTCGGCGTTTACTCGGACAGAGAATTATAAGAATGGTCAGCATCAATGTTCCCTCAGCAGTACTAACTATCTCTCGTCTTATGAATCAACATCATTTAAATCATTATAATCCATCAACTAGATGCTATCCTATCCTGTATCCAACCCATTATTTAATAAATTCACCGCTTATGGTTATTAACGTTCATCGACCGATTCGATAAGATAGATTAAAATTCTGCATCCCTCAATTATGTTCTTTTGTTTCTAAATTATAAGGACGTTATGCGACAAATATGTGTCCTAGTTCGAACCATCAGCTGACATACCCTGTACCAGTTGTGGAAAGTTTTCAGAATCAATAGATCAATACACCGTTACGAGATCTAATCTGATGTAGTGCCCATTACAGGTTTCCCATCCAAATATAATTAGGTCTATTATAAGTTACACTTTAAATAAACTCCCTTGAAACCAACATTTTATCTAAGTTAATTATTTATTTTTGTAAAGGAAGTTGAGTTCCATGAGCCACTTTTATTTTATTTTAATTAATTTTTGTTATTTAATCTGTAAAAGAAGCTAAGTTCCATACTTCCATATTTTCCCTCGATAAATTAGTTATACGAGTTGCAGAAAATTTCCAATTTACTCCCGACAAATGCTAAATATTCCTGACTTGTATAAAAAATGGAAAATAATTTACTAGTTCAAGTTCCAAAAACCTTGAATCAATTTTACACTATGGCCATCTTGCGCTATTCTGGAGAGATTAACCAAATACTGAATACATTTTCCCTGAGTTCGAATCCAAGACTTCTAGTGACATCCTAGCCAACACATTACACGTGTTGCCAGATCAATCTGTTTTAAAAAAATTGACACTCTTTATGATTTTGGATATTGGATCTGATGATTCGGTAACATGTATAGTGTAGAGCGAATTATTTGAAGTGTAACTTCCTCATTCAAGTTGGAAAATTTTCAGAATCTTTATCAAAATCCCGTTAGATAGCCTCGCACACGGGGACATATTTCAACCTAAATATTCCTCCGAGATATCTTAACATTCCTGCTACGAATCACTTGTATTATAGCTAATTGACAACACTCCAGCCGCCATCTTGCAAAGCTAGTCACCAGGGGTTCGAACCCGAGACTCCTTTCGCTAAATATTTTCTCAACAATACCCTGTAGTTACCCCGTAAATTATTATATATATATATATATGCTACATAAATAAATATATATATATATATATATATATATATATATATACATACACACATACATACATACATACATACATACATATGAACTGTCATTTTTCACTAATTTAAACAAAGTCGGTATGATTTCGACTTGACATTATGCATTGCCAACTTAGGAGTGACACACAGTCCATTTATTTATTTAATCTCTATATTTATATATTTTCCAACGCATGCAGAAACGATCTGTTCGCAGGAAAAGATCTAAAAATAATTCCTATCCTCCCTATATAACGTTTCTAAATTTTCTCAGTTAATTCAACATTTCGTTCATAGCTTCGTATGTTGGTATCGCTTGAGTTGCCCTGAGGTAATTAATAACCCGAGACATACTTATTATTTGCAGAGACGTCATCCACGATCCTGATACGCTACGTCGACATAACCCGTAAGGAGCGCCACGTTTCAGCATGAGTTTTGCCAAACTTTAATGTTGTGTTATTATTTATCCTATTCACTCCTATCAGACATATTTTCTAGACAAAAAAATAGTATACTCTCTTAATCTATCATGCACAGATTTTACAAGCGAGAAAAAAAAAATGGTTGCTCAATACTATAGGCCACATCAAATATATTTTTTTTTCTTCAACATCTCCCTCTCTCTTACAAGGTCTGATTAATTTAAATACCAATCCAGAATGAATATATTTTTATATATTTAATTTCTATTAAATAATAAATATCCTATGTTCTACATAAATCTTACACTGCTGATTTTAACCTAAAAAATGTACGTATCACAAAATTTTAATATTTATTGTATTCCAAACGGTCCAGAAAGCTTGCAAGGGTCCGTTTCCCTATCAGAATATATATATATATATATATATATATATATATATATATTATATGATCGGCACCGCTGCGAACCAATATTATAAACCCCGCTGGATTTCTTAGGCTTAAAGGACCTTCGGGACTTGGAAAATCTGGTAGCGTTTATCTAGCCGAGCGTTAGTATGAGGATGTACAGTTATACATGTGTTGAAATAAACAAAAGAAGTCTTATTTTAAACTATTTTATTACTAAGGTATAAATAATTAGAATCCTTAAGTATTCTAGCCCTAAATAACTAATTAATCTAAGCCTATATTAAAAACTACAGTACTTTCTGGGGTTTGAGAGAGTGGGAGTTGTTGAAGTTATAAATCTGCCCTAATCTACATGTTTAAAAATGTTATATCCCCTTTTGAAAATATAGTATTAAAACAGTCTACATTGTTTAGAATTCTACTATCCCTTGAAAAGCATGTATCAAAATAGTTAAGGTAATTGATTCTTTTTACAAAAAGTCCCTGACACATATTAAGAAAAATGGTAGATTACTCACCCATCAACACCTCTGGTTGTCACACATCAACAGACAGACACGAGACCCTCACTTCTCAAGTGTTATATACTCAATTTGACCTCTAGTTACCCTAACTGTACTCACTAACATTCCAATAAACTAAATGTAGGGATGTTTACAGTTAGCTATGCAAAACTTAGCTCTGAACTATACCATGTCTAAACTCTATTTCAACAGACTTTGCTTGAATAATTGAAATAATCTATAAAACAATTAAAAATCTATATAAAAGACTATGTATTCATAACACGAGTATTTGAGAATAAAGTTCTTAGGAAAATTTTTGGACCAAAGAGAGATGAACAGACAGGTGAATGGAGAATACTGCATAACAGTGAATTACATGGTCTTTATAGGAAGCCAGATATAATGAAAACAGTTAAGTCACATAGACTGCGATGGCAAGACGTGCATGGAAGCTTCTTGTAGTAAACCAGAGGGAAAACGCCCAGTTGGTAGACCAAGAGTGAGGTGGGAGATTAACATTAACTATGATTTGAAGGAAGTAGATTATACGGGAAATGATTGGAAAACATTGGCTCAGGATAGAGATGTATGGAGAGCTTATGACCGCGCGACCATGAACCTACGGGTTCGATAGCGTAGTGCCAGTGAGTTAGTTAGTTAGAGGGAGACCTAAGAAGACATGAATGAATTATGAATTTGATGAAGGACAGGGGACTGCAGGGTGGTGACTGGAAGGATAGAGATGAACAGAGGAAGAGAATCAAAACTTAATATTGGACACAGAAAGATGTAAACATTTAAAAACCTGTTTAATAAATAATAAATATTAATAATGTTCCATGATATCTTAAGAGTCCACCGCTGTGGTCTCGAGGTAGCGTGCTGCCTTGTCACGCAGCGGGCCCGGGTTCGATCCCCGATCGGGGCAGTTTTTCTGGGTGAGGTTTTGATCGGGGTTTTTCCTCACCTGTAAGACAAATGTCAGGAAAACTTTAAGGCCCAAACGGTCCCCGAAATCATATGGCCATCATCCTTATCATTATCATCCTTACCATTATCATTATCATCCTTCACCGGTGTGGAAAGCAACGGGAAGCTACCACACCTACACAATTCTCTAGTAAAGCTGCAAGCATAGCATGAAAATGCTATGATTGCAGTGAAGGACCTGACTTCGGGCAGAATTACTATGGATGGATATCTTAAGACATAAGCGAGTTTGAGTTAGTAAATGGATAAACTTACGAGTTGTTAACTTTGATTATTATATTAATTAATTAATTAAAGTATGTTCGATTTTTAAAAGCATTGAGAAATAGGCCTATTAAAAAAACTCCATGATGCGACAGGCTTAGAAAGCCCTTGGCCTACCAACTGGCTACTGGCCTGAATTTCACTTGTGTTAACCACAGAGGTGGACGATTATTCAACCAGTATAAGAATAGCACGTGGTCAGCATGTCGGGCTCTCCAGTCATTATAAGTGATTTGTTTTTCTAATCTGGAGCGGCTATTTATTGCAGTTACCCAAATTCATCACAATGCCGTTTGGGAACCGGTCTCATAATGGCAGAAATTTCAAGATAAAATCTATTTCTTTGTGTGGATTCGAAGCAGCGCAAGTCCCCTAGCTCTGCACCAAGGCATCATGCCTTAAACCGCTCAGCTACGGCGCGGAACTTGCGATATACTCGTATTACCATTTACTAAATAACTAGGCTGTTTATGAGAATTATGAAGAATAAAATGTTTATTAAAATGGGCCTATTTAGTCTAAGAGGGAATATATTACAAGAGAATGGGAAAAGTATATAATACTTGTCGGATGCTACAATTTGTAGGGAAAACAGTTTGCAAAACTGCAGATTCCTTGTATATTATAGGACCGTATCATCTTCTTGTATCTTGTAAGCCCATGTTTCCCTTAACAGAGATTTAGGCGCTCTCCCCCTACAGGGAAGAAATTGAACCATACTAATTTAGTTACACTTGTTTTCGTATAGATGTCATTTGATCGGTCCGTGGTCAGCGTTCCGCCTCATACTGACATTTAGGAAACCATAATAGTACTAGGACGGGGAAATTCGGTAAATTTTGCTTAGAGGCCTTTTCATTCAGGCTTGAGGATCTTTTACGAGCCTGAAAATATATGTACAGAAAAAAAGTAATATTCTTCACAAATGCCTTATTTTATTACTTTACGGTCTTACAAAATTGCTGAAGAATGAAACATTACAGTACACTTTATAAATATTCACAATAACAGACGAAACTATCACCAACATATGATCAACATTAATAAAATTCATGATTAAACTCAGTTGAGGTATTTGCCACAAAATTAAAATTAGGCTATAATATCAAATTAATACATTAATATTTTATAAACTAGAGGAGACGGACCTACAAGATAAGAATTTTGTAATTTTATTTTTCTAGCAACATATGGATACATCTTGGTTAACTTAATTAGTAATTGTATAAGTAAATATGCGAAGGAACTAACTCAATGTCACTATTGAACCCTGGGTTTCATGGCCGCGCGAACAATCACGAAAATCAGGAAATAATTAATAATGTAATGGACATAAAACCAAGAGAGAGAAGTGATAAAAATAATTATTCTTTTTATATTATGTTATTCAAATTATTAATTAAAATAGCCTATATGCATTGAGTGATAAAATCACGATAAAATGTAATTGAAGTTAGCTTGTTTTAATAATAATAATAATAATAATAATAATAATAATAATAATAATAATAATAAAAATAATAATAATAATAATAATAATAATAATAATAATAATAATAATAATAATAATAATAATTGCGCACAATCGTGCAAAAATTAATTGGCGTATTGCACTAATGACATTGTCACTTTAGAACACAATTCCAGATGATATCTTGTACACTTTAGTCCGCACAGTTTACATCTGCAACTGTCTTCTATTTGTTTTGGGATTTGGATTCGGAACCTCCTAATAAAAATGAGAATTGTTACCGTCTGTGCTAACTTCTTCGGTACTTTTATTATTATTATTATTATTATTATTATTATTATTATTATTATTACATTTTGAAGCGGATGCCAATAGGAGAAAGGAGAATCAGAAAAAAAAAAAGATTCAAGAAATGCATAGGAGTATGGTGTCGAGAGGATTAACAGAGAGTGATGCAGAGAATAGGGATTTATGGAGGAGTAAAATTTACAATGGGTTGTACGAAAACCGCTGTATTGTAGAGAAATTCATAATAAACATTGTTATTTTTTTTATTGCGGATGAGCCCATGTAGGACTACGCAAAGTACTTAGAGGCGTTTCCTTTGAGCTCAAATTTCTTTCATTCTTTTGCTATGAGCTTGTTTTCTATCATCTGTCCAAGTTTTTTTCTTCGGTTTGTCCTCTTGGTCAACTTGCCACTTATTCACCTTAATTCTAAATATATCTCTGTTTGGGATATCTTCTTTAGTAATTCCTGCCAATTTTAAGTCCTTTTTGACTTCATCAATCCACTTCATAGTATCCACTGGAGCTTTACTTCTGTTTTCGTAGAATTCCATTATCTGTTTTGTAAGCCTATTTGAGTTCATTCGTTTAATATGTCCATAAAATTTTAACCTTCGTTTTCTAATATCAATACGAATGTCTGTATATATTTTTATTTCCTTTTTAATTCTGAGTCTAAATGCTTCACCTATGACTTGTGGACCTAAAACTTTTCTTATAAGTTTGCATTCTTTTTTCACTATATTTTCGATATCTTTTTTCAGTTCAAAATTAATGTTTCTGCTCCATAGAGGCACTCTGGTTTAATTACAGTGTTATAATGTCGTAATTTTGTATGTAAAGATATGCATTTTTTATTACAAGTGTTGTGAGTAAGCCGAAATGCTGTTTCAATTTTTTTGGCATCTACTTTTATTGGCATTAGTTTCAATTCCATTTTCCTGAATTATTTCACCAAGATATTTAAATTGTGAAACTCGTTTAATTTTTCCATATTTGGTTTCCAGTTATTTTGGTGCTTGTTTATTGCATGAAATATATTCCGTTTTTTCAAAAGAAATCGGCAGACCAACTTTCTCTGCAATGTCATTTAATAATTCAATCTGTTTTTGTGCTGTTAAAAGATTGTTATTATTATTATTTTATTACTAGTTCCGTGTCCTCGCTTATTTATCAGACTATGCACAGGAAATTCACGGTTTGCGAGCGAACGATGCCCTTGCTTTAGTTAGTTTTGTCAGTTCCAGCAACTTGTTCGTGTGTGCATGCATGCACTTCAGACACGGATGTAATTTTGCTTTATCGTGTAATAATTTTGCGGGGTATAAATTACCACTATTTCGAAAATTCGTTTTATTATTCTCTTAAATAATTTTCAAATGAGACATTACACAAATTATCAATATTTCAGTTTCATCACCTTCATAACGTGAATTTTGTTTTAATTCCAGTGGCTAACACGATTGCATTGTGCAGCAGCTGACTGTCGTATTTTCACCAATCCAAAGCATAAATAGAAATTCCTGTTATGGTTTTAAAGTTAACGGTAGATGAGTAAATGTTATCAGTAATGGATTCGAGTTATGAGCTAAACAAGTAGACCTAATAAATGCAGAGGATTGTTTCCTATTATTAATGTCAGCATTTAAAACTCAATGGCTCGGGAAAAATTAATATTTCCACCAACGGTAATGCTCTATACGTGTATTATGGTGAGCTATCGCCCAGCACTTTAATTTCCACTTCAAAACAATCCATCCATCCACCCATCCATCCATAGTAATTCTGCCCGAAGGCAGGTCTTTCACTGAGATCATAGCATTTTCATGCTATGCTTTGCAGCTTTACTAGGGAATTGTAGGTGTGGTAGCTTCCCGTTGCTTTCCACACCGATGAAGGATGATGATGATAAGATGAATATGAATGATGATGATGATTGCGATGGCCATATGATTTCGGGACCGTTTGGGCCTTAAAGTTTTCCAGACATTTGTCTTACAGGTGAGGAAAAACCCTGATAAAAACCTCACCTATAAAAACTGTCCCGAGCGGGGATCGAAACCGGTCCCACTGGGTGACAAGGCAGCACGCTACCTCTAGACCACAGCGGTGGACTTCAAAACAATTGCATATAGAATATTCACTTCAAATTCATGACTTCCTCCTCCTAACATGCTTTTCACATCCCTTTAATTAAGCGTGGTCTCTTATTTCTAAACGGCCCTTTTTAAGAGACCAAACGCACAACATTGAGAAGCATGGAGCGATTTAAAAGAAATTTCGCTAAATGGTACAGGATGTATATCAGATTCCTGTTCCATTTCCTTCAAGAAAATTCGGACGGAAGAAGAGATATAGTTGGAGGCCTTGACTTGTTGAACCCATACCTATTTTTGTTTCTCTTCCATAGACATCAGGGATATCATGTCGATAAACTGGTGTTAGAACATTCCGCTGATTGTATTTTTAATAATATAGTAAGCACTTACATCTCTCAACGAGATTTAGAGGTGTTCTCATACAGTACAAAAATTCAACCATACTAATTTAGATATACTTGTTTTTGGACAGATGTCACTGAGTGGTCCAGGTCAGAGTTGCGCCTCATAGTGACATCTAGGAAACCAAGGTAGTACTAGGATGGGAACATTCGGTAAATTTTGCAAAGAGGCCTTTTTATTCAGGCTTGTCGTTGTTTTACGAGCCTAAAAATCTTCAGACTCGGGACCCACGGCTTAAAGTCCCTCCCGGAGGACAACATTTTTTCCCCCTAAAAAATCCATCGACCACGGCCGGGTTTGAACCCACGTCCATCAGAACTAAGGCAAGGAATCTAACTACTAGCCCACCGCGACCGACTTGGTTGTATTTTTAATTGACTTATTATTTTTTTTTCAGACCAGCGTCATGGGTTAGTGGTCAGCGTTTCTGATTGCTGTTCATAAGGTCCTGGGTTCGATTCCTGGTCAGATCATAGCAAATTTTCCATAAAGGAAATTATTCCTGAGGTTGCCCATGGTCTGGAATGTAGGATAAGTTTAGGTTAAGAACTCTCCTGGCGTATCATTATCATTTACATGTCACCCATCATATCATAGGGATAACGTAACTCCAACCTAATAAATGGATTACAATTCCGCCAATATCAGGGAAGAAAGCCAGAAATGTCACCAAAGACAACCTGGTGGCATTAGAAAAAAAAAACTCTTCGAATATTCAATTTGCCATTGTAGAAGTATTCTGCAATTATCACAAACCTTTTTGAGAAAGTGCCTTTGCATTTTCTGAATCAATTTTCAAAATGTTTATTACATCTTAGTTGGTGAAATATGGCCAGAAGGCTTGTTGGTGGCATTTAGGTAGACTCATGCTTCATCCAATATTACAATATATTTCCATTTTCTTTCAATTAAGTCGCTCAAAGAATGTTCTGCTGTTGGTAAGGGTTCTTGAATGTGCCGATATAGCAGTTTGTGAACATAGATTTTGTGGTGCTTTCCTAAATTAAAATTTTTGTTAATTACTGTATTGCAGTCTTGATGGAAGTTACCACCTTCAATGCAATGGTTCTTTGAGTGTCTGGGTTCCTACTAGAGAAGAGCACCTTCATCTTTCTGATCACCTCGAAGACACGACTTCTTGAAAGGCGAGTATATGCCTGTTTTTGACGAGAAACGTCTTTAAAAATCACACCGAAACATACGGATACCAGAATAGAAACGTGTACCGTAACGAAAACGTCCATATAATTTTGTCTTAATAATTCCCTAATTATTAGTATCAGAGACGTAAGTACGGTGTCGTTGTTTAGGATATACGGTCAGCTCGCTGATACGACCTTGAGTTTGCGGCGCAGGCGAGCGAGTTGGCGGGGAGAGCGCACAGCCCTGATTGACCAAAACTGGCGCTCTCGCTCCTTTCCACTCAATGTAACTGATGACTCAGTCTTGGAAGGGCGGTGGTTCGTGTGTTTGTGTACAGAGTATGTCGAGATCCATAGATTTAAGTAACAATAATAATAATAATAATAATAATAATAATAATAATAATAATAATAATAATAATAATAATAATAATAATAATAATAATAATAATAATAATAATAATAATAACAACAATAATCATAATAATGATAATAACAATAATAATAATACAGTAAAACTTGTTTAATTCGGAACGTGAATAATGCGGAAATCTGTCCAATGTGAACAAATTTATTGGTCCCGGCGAAATAATAATAATTTTACGTGTATTTATCTTGTATAAAAAGGAATCTCTCCAACGCGGAAACGGAAGGATATTTCTACACAATTCATGAAAAAAGTTTTATAAAGCGGAAAGACAGACAGAAAAATAAATTAGTTTCCACTTCAATGAATTCCCGTTAGGCGAAAAAAAAACAATAAACAATGATTCCTGCCGTCGGGTAAGTAGATATTCTATCTGTACCTGAAATTTTCTTTCGGCCTCACTACACAACCGTTACGCGAAAAACAGATAAATGTCTTACAAATAACCATAGCACTGTAAAATCTTAAATTAGTGTAAGTTCTGAGACGGATCTTTTACAGGTAGCATTCTGAATTTATGAAATAAAGATGGCTAAAACGTGTGTATCATTCCATGAAAAAGTAAAAGTGATTGAAGATAAATCTCCAAATTTCCGGACCGATGCTCCAAAGTCAAGCTCTAGCTCTTGCTAAGTCTCTAAGTAATAACGATTTTAAGGCAACTTCAGGTTGGCTGGACAGTTTTAAAAGGCGACACAATGTAGTGTGGAATGAAACTTGTGGGAAATCAAAGGATATGGACGAATGTGTAGTTAGTGAGCGGAAACCGAAAGTGCATACTTTAATTTCAGGATACGCGTAAGGTACATTTTTAACGCTGACGAAACGGGACTGTTTTTTTTTCACGCGTTACCATAAAAGTCGCTCATACATACTATACTCAACTTTTCAACGGCAGCGGAATTATAATTAAGCCTAGGTACTTAAAAATATTATAAGGGGTACTCTATAATCTAAGATTACTAATAGGTTAGGCCCTATACTTTTTTTATAATGCGAAATTTTGTCTAATGTGGAAAAAAAAATGGTCCCATGCGATTCCGCTTTGAGCAAGTTTTACTGTCATCATCATCATCAACAACAAGGATTAGGCCCAATGGCCTGTTCCGATCTCATTATAGGTCGAATTGGTCCTTCCATCTCTTCAATGGTCTTCCCAACGTTCTTCTCCCTTTTGGTTTATAATTATACATTCTTCTTGGTATGCGCTGTTCATTCATTCGTAATACGTGCTGAAGATAAGCATTTTGGTAATATGTTATTCTTTCACAGATATTAAATATATTAAGTTCTGTTCTTATATCTTCTTTTTTCTTTTTATCGGTCCTTTGGTATCCTGCTATTGCTCTCAACATCTTCATTTCAGCAGCCTCTATTTGTTTACTATCTGCCTTTGTTAATGTCCACGTTTCACATCCATATATAAGAGATGGAACTGCCAATACTTTGTAAAACTTCAAAATAGTTTCTTTTCTAGTCTTATTCAATAAAGTGCGTTTAATTGTGCCACATAGATAATTGAATCGTTGTATTTTAGTGTGTTTATCCAAATTTCTGTCCTTGCCTAAATTACAACCCAAATAATTAAAATTCTGAACTTGGTCTATAATTACATTGTTTATCACTATTTTTGTTCTTATTGCACATTTTCCTTTCAGAGCTAATATTTTTGTTCTAGATGTAGATATTCTTAAATTGTATTTTAGAGAGATATTATTTAATAGTAAAGTGTAAAGTAAAGTAAAGTGATCCCACGACAGGCCTCAGGAGGCCCTTGGGGTAGTAGGAGGTTAGGGCTCCCACTTTTTTCTAGACAATCGGCACTTGATGTCAGCCGGGTAGTCAGCTCTGCGTGACGGCCGCCTTTACCCCCAGAACAATCGTCTGGTACTCATTTCCGTTAGAGGCTGAGTCGACCCCAGGGCCATAGTGCCGCCAGAAAGTTTGGGTCAGTTTAAAAATCCTGACCCCACCGGGACTTGAACCCGCGACCTTCTGGCTTGTAGCGCAGTACCTTAACCACTACGCTACGGCGTGCCCCCAATGTATAAAGGAATTGTTGCAGAGCATTTTCTAATGCTGTCATTATTACTTGGTCGTCTGCAAAAAGCAGAGTTGTCAATACACTATATATATTAATTTGTTCTTGCCATTCATTTATGACATGGTCCAAGTATAAATTAAGTAATACTGGTGACAATGGACACCCTTGTCTTACTCCCTGGTTTATTTTTATGTTTTGTCTACTAATTTTATCTCCGTTTTACTGTAATAATAATAATAATAATAATAATAATAATAATAATAATAATAATAATAATAATAATAATAATAATAATAATAATAATAATAATAAGTATTTTGGACAATGGTACTATGTAAAACCTAAAGTAAGTGTATGAAAAACTGTATAAGCTCAATATATGGGCCTCAGCTGGCGCAAGAGCCAGCTGAAAATATAGATTACGAAAATTGTTGGAAAGAGGATTGTATGGGCCACGCACAGGTTCCTCAATGTCCGGTGCAGAGCGAGAATGTTTCGTGAGCGTCGCAAAGCTGACAAGGCGCGCTCATTGAAAGACGACGCGAACACTATTCTTGCTGTACCCGAACAAACTGACGTAGCGAATGAAGATGACAACCATACATCTGTCGAAGACGTCTCCGAGGTGATGGATATCAACATCGGTCGAAATGATCCTAAGCAGGATCATTGGCGTGCAGCGAACGAACGCTTCAAAACGGTATTCGAAAAAAATTGGTACGCAGTCCATGTCCCATTTACATTTCAATTTAATACGCTAAAAGCAACTGGGTGATATAGACTTTCTCATTAAAACAACGGTCGTACGCCCCGACAGAGCCCCGCCTGATTTTTTCCCTTTGGAAAACAATCCCAACAGAGCTTTATCATAAGTAATGCCACGAGTGATTTCCAATTTATCTAGAGAATTTGGAAATCAAGAGTGGCATTTGTTAAGACTATTTAACGAATAAAATTAACCTATTTACTCACAAATCATTGTTTAACTGTAGTTATTTAAAAATATTTATATGTTTAATGTAAACGGCGATGTTTGAAAACAAATCAGAAGTGTGAGGTTATGTTCATTCACTGAACCTTGCTCATATTATTTATTGCCAAATAAGATCGCAATATTGTAAGAGTGCAACCAAGTGGAGAAATAATGAAACACATCAAACTATGTATCATAATCAACATTACGGGTTATTCTTTTATTTTTTTAGTAAACAACTCAGTAAAATCAAGGAATCTGTTCAATTTCTATTATTTGCTATGTTCAATGTACTTGTTGGAGTAAAATAATGCTCTGACCTGTTCAGTACATTAAAAAGGAGGAGCTTTCTTTATCACAAAGCAGGAGCTGATAAAGAGAAATCGATAAAGAGCGAGGTGAAACACGACTGTCATTGGTTGTAAAACAAAATTAATTGAAACGTGATTGGTCATTGACTAGCATTTGTGGCATGAGTTAAATAGTCTTTTTAATTTAACATACAAATATCCCGTTCTTAGATATATGAAAACCGCGTTTCTTTCGGGCTTATATTATTGCAGAATAAATATAATTAGCATCGGAAAAATGCTGTAATGTAGTCCGCTCAGAAGAATTATATTTTTTTCGGCATGATACAATCTGAAACTACTATGACAAGTTACGTAGGATAACCCTCTTCGCACACTGCAAGTCCCAACCAAGATGAAAACAGTGGTGCCACTATTAATTGAAATTTGTCTCCAAAGATCAGTAAAATACCTCCGTATAGTTATATCGTATCGGCCGCGGTGGACTAGTGGTTATGCTCCTTGTCTCTGGTCCCGAGGGTCGCGGGTTCAAACCCAGCCGGGGTCGATGGATCTTTTAGAACGGAAAAATCCAAGGAGCAAGTCCTCCGGGAAGGACTTTAAGTAGTGGGTCCCGAGCCTGAAGATTTTCAGGCTCGTAAAAAATCCTTAAGCCTGAATGAAAAGGTCTCTAAGCAAAATTTACCGAATTTTCCCGTCCTAGTACTACCTTGGTTTCCTAGATGTCAGTACGAGGCGGAACGCTGACCACGGACCACTCAAAATGATATCTATACGAAAACAAGTGTAACTAAATTAGTATGGTTCAAATTCTTCCCTGTAGGGGGAGAGCGCCTAAATATCTGTAAAGGGAAAACATGGGCTTACAATACAATACAATAGCTATATCGTATATAAAAAATAAATCCTTACTCCAGGGGTGAAGATTATGTGCTCTCAGAGAGCAGATGAGCTCATTCAAACATTGCCGCACTGACTACAAATAAAAGTACAAACCAGTTCAGTTCTGTGTCTTTTAAAATGTGTATCCTGTAGTAGAAATGTACTGGTGACGTAAAATGCATTATACCCCAATGAACAGACTTCATGCCGATTATTATGTATGCAACTCAGGGATCGAAAACTCAACACAGAGAGAGGCGCGCTCACACTAAATATCTAAAAGCCCTGGCCTACCTTACATGACACCCAGAAAGCCAGGACTGTCTGAAGTGGTTGCAGAATTTTTTTAGCAGATGACAATACAGACAGTCACGTGGTAATATATAACTATGAAATTGTTATCACAATACCTCTGAAAGCCAAGGCCGTCTGAAGTGGTTACAGAAACTCATTAGTAGATTACTGTATAGGGAATAATGTGATAAAATATGAAATTAAGTAATTGTGGAAGAAACTGTTAATTTTGTATGTCTAATCAGTTTATGTTCCAAGTTATAAATTATGTTTGTATAGTTGCATTATGAATTTTAAAGTTAAAGTAACAACATAAAAAATTGTGGAAAATTTCAATACAGTATTACTGATTGGAAATCTAAGGTAGCTGATATAGTATATGTATTAGAATGGAAACAACTAAACCAAGAATTAATCTCAAGGGGATTCTTTACAAAATGTGACGCAAACATTTTTTCCAAGTTCATAATCATACACCATGCGCATGCGCAAACAAACGCGAAGCGGTTTACATTATGAAGTTTCGGATTGTAGCCAACACACACGATATTTAACGAACTAAAAGCTAACCTAACGCAATTTAAGTACTGCAACCTGTGAAAGACCAACCTAAAAGCTAACCTAAACGCAATCTAAGCACTCTAACCTGTGAAAGAATGCAACCCCCAAAAATAAATAGTAAGTTCTGAAATTCTGAAGTACCGGTAGACTATATGAATAGAGTAATTTAGTACATACTCTATGTTGGCTGCACTGGAACACGACTATGTTTTTTCTTAGACTATTCGTTAAAATCAGTATGGCTGCCACGTCTTCATGCTACGTATGTAGTTAAAAATCATGGAAAAAATATCGAAATAATCATTAAAAAAAACATTATAAATGATGGCGAATAATTTGAAAAATTTAACCCTAAAAATAAAATTTGACAGGAGTTTATGAAGGAATTAAAAAAGTCATGTCACATGTTGTAAAGAATAGCCGATTTTAAATATTAAATTAATATTTAATTAATTTTGTGTCTAATTTTGATTTTAGATGAAGAGATCCCTACTCTCTTCACTTGATCATCAGTTCCTACCCCAGTTAGCACCTGTGTAATGTGATAAAACATGTTCCTGCTAGAGCCAATTGCCAACATGTTTACTCACATGTAACGGGATTCTATTTCAGACAACCACCTACATTAGGGGCAAGTTAGGGTGAGAAAATGGCCAACTTAGTGTTAGTTTGGGCAAATTAAGGCGAGAAAATGGGTGAGTTAGTACACCATATTAGTTTAATGTTCACTTTTTTGTTAGCAGGTTTTTTTATAAGCTGAGGAATGGCTAAAACATAACATTGGAAATATGCTGATTTTAGGTTACTTTGAGTTGAACTTCTCGTTTCATTTTAAGTAATTTCTCAATTTTTTTGGAGGAAAATCAATATATATATATATATATATATATATATATGTGTGTGTGTGTGTGTGTGTGTGTGTGTGTGTGTGATTAAGACAGTTTTCTTGGAGTTTTCTGCGTCATGGATTCAAGGTCGGCCTCTGACCACTGATTCCAATGTTTCGGCACGATCCCACATGCCATTATCAAGGAATCATTATCATTCTTTGATAATAGCATGTGGGATCATGCCGAAACGTTGGAATCAGTGGCCTGAGGCCGACCTTGAATCCATGATGTGGAAAACTCAAGAAAACTTTCTCAACCATATCTACAATATTATATATATATATATATATATATATATATATATATATATATACATATATATTATTTCAGGTAATTATTCACATAGTAATTAAATGAATCGTGATTTCTTCTTACCTCATACTTCTATGTTTCTTTAAACACAGCACTGCAGTATCGGCCACCCATTGTCACCATCGTCAGCTTTTTCACAACTGTCAATTTTTTCTTTTGCCGGTAATTATCCAAACTGCCACCTGGTGTTCTTTTGAAGGAATTATTTTCTAAATTGCCATTTGGTGTTCTTTTGAATGAATCATTTTCTAAACTGCCATCTCTGTGTGTGTGTGTGTGTGTTCTAATGTCACTCACTGCACTGTTGATGCTTCAGGTTCTGCATTGTTCTCAACATAAATACTGGGGAGGGATTTGCAAATTAATATAGGAATCTGATGCAAAATATAGTGATTAAAAGTTGTACACCACCACCCCTCTTGGCCCCGAGATGGACTTTTTTTATAATTACTTTAATTTAATTAATTTAACAATTTTTTAATCTGCCATGTATCGAACCTGGGTCCGCTAGTCAGGAAGCAGGTATGCTACCACATAAGCCAGCATGGCAGACTTTAAGGTTAAGGTTAAGAATTATAAAATTACAATAGGAAGTAACATTATGAGGTTATACTTAATAAATAATGTATGTTGCATTTTACCTCATAAAAGTTGAGTCCAGACTGGACAAGCTGATGGCGAAACACAAGTGTGTTTTGAAAGATGTCCTAGAAGAACTCAACTTTTATGAGGTAAGATGCAACAGACTCAACTTACTTCGAACTTTTATGGGAAAAAATCACTATGAGGTTTAATTTAAGATTTAAGTTAAATGCTTTATTAAGTGGATATGAGGTGAGGTATAAAACATTTTAATTTAAATCTCAATTTATTTATTTATTGTATACTAGCGTACCCGGCAGACGTTGTCCTGCCCGAACGTTCAATTCTCATATAATGAGCGGGCGATACAAATGTTACTTTTTTACCATAAAATTCAGCAATTAGGACATAATTAGATATTATTAAATAAGTTCGCAAGAAAACCTCTTACAGCCTTCTGTTGTGACTCAAGAAGTGTGAATGATGACGTCACATAACGATAATGCAGATGACTACGCATCTGACATAAAAAAAATCCTATAACCCGATCGCCGCGCCACCTACCAAGTCCAATTGTGAATCTAAACCATCCAGGGACCCACTCAAACATACAGAACAAAAAAAAATCATCCAAATCGGTCCAGTCGATATACAGGAGTTTTTAATTTCGGATTTCAAGTAAACCTCCACTTCTAAATTGTACCCTCCTTTGCAGATAAGTCGAGAAACGTCATATAACAATTATATTAGAGTGAAAAAAAAAAGATAAATTGATGAGAGTGAGTCAAAACAGTTTTTTTTTCCCCAGCTAGATTTTATTTCTGACCCACTGTGCACCGGTTCCATACTGGCCGAAATTCCATGAGAAAAATTTCTTCCCCCAGAGACTCGAACCAGTAGTCCCATAGTTCTACGCCAAGACTTCTTGCCTTAACCACTCGGCTACGGCGCGAGACTCTTGATATCAATGAAAGACAAAAATGATTATTGTGAGTTGTCCGTAAGAGATGAACATATGCTGTCGCGGACTTTTTTGTAGAACATTTTGAGATATTCAATTCTGTGTACATTAATTTTGTGTGTTTCTTATGGTTTAGGCAGCGTAAGCCATTTAAGCGTCCAAAGAGCTACTTTTTTCACGTTTTCCACTACAAAGGGCGATTTTTAAGGGTGTATGTTCATCCCGGGAATCTCCTGAACATTTTGCAAACCCCATCAGAATCGGATCAACGGTATGGCCGCGCATAAAGTACGAACAAACAAACATACAAACAAACAAACAAGCATTAATTTTTATATATAAGATTAAGAAATTAAATTTTGCTTTATCCATGAGGAATTTAATCTCCTAGGCAGATAAAATTATGCTTTAATTCACTAACCACTACATTATTTAATTCTCTTATATATGTTATGGTCTATTTGACATTAATTTTGGAGCAACTCCAGAATAGGGTAGCAGTACTTATGCCACTTTTTCATTAAACTGCATTACAGTGACGCCATACTGGTTCATGGTAAAATTCTCTCAATTTGCATGTTCACTAACTTGACGCATTCTAACTTAACAAAATAGATTGCACATATAGGCTACTTTATCCAATAAACTATAAACTAATCTGGTGTACACTAACTTACCTATTTTCTCACCTAATGCTCATTTTCTCAGCTAACAAAGTAAATTGAGTACATAACCAAAATCTGCCATCTGAATTATAACAAATGGAATTATAACAAATGATTACTTGGAATTAAAAAATGCATACATCCAACATTTTCCTCCAGTTTTTGAGTTTAGCATTAATTTTTTTAAACGGTTTAATATTAAACATTAAATAAATAATCAATTGAGTTGGTGTTTACTTGATGAAAATCCATATTAATTAATTAAATAAAAATAAAACTTAATTTTATTTGATTTTTATATTTATTAATATACAGGGTGTATCATAAAGGATGACGCAAACTTATATGGTTGAAAGTACACAATAATAGAAGCAACAATGTCCCAGTGAACATGAGTCCGCAAACGAGCCGTTTGCGAGATAATTACGAATGTATGGTTACAAGCTGCCACTGACGTCATTTTTGTAACATCGTACTAGGTGATTATCTCATTAGGCCACAAATTCTTCTATGAAAACTTAATGGACGGAGGTACATTAGGTTTCTGCGGCGTCATCTTCCAGGATTGCTTGAGGATGTTTCCCTTCAGCAACGTCGGAGTTTGTGATACATGCATGATGGAGCTCCGGCACATTTTGATGCTGCTGTGAGACGGCATCTAACGCGCAGATACGGCCAAAGAGATAGGTCGAGGCGGGTCTGTACCTTGGCCTCCAAGATCACCTGATCTAAATCCTTTGGATTTTTATGTCTGGGGTCACCTCAAAAGCGAAGTGTACAGCACACCCGTTAACACGATTGAAGAACTGGAGCAGAGAGTTGTACATGCTTGTCAAACATTCAGAAATGATCCAGGGGTTTTCGAAAGAATTTGACATTCATTGCAGAGACGAGCTCAGTATTGCATCCAGATGCAAGGAAGACACTTTAATATCCCCTTTAACAGGTAACCCATAAGTGAAGTGAACTGTGAACTAAATGAGATGAAAAATTAATAGTAAAGTCTAAATTCAAATAAATTTCTACTAACTAGGCCGATGTTTAAAATGAAGTCAGTGGCGGCTTGTAACCATATATTCGTAATTATCTCGTAAATGGCTCGTTTGCGGACATTGTTGCTTCTATTATCGTGTACTTTCAACCTTGTAAGTTTGCGCCATCCTTTTTGATACACCCTGTATAATTCAGTGACAGCTATTTCGGTACACTGTACCTTCTTCAGACATGTTAACAAATTATGAATTGTGTTATTATAGTACATATCACCTGATCTAAGCAACAATACAGCATTATTTTTAAAAATTTTTAAATTTAATCGCCTTTGTTAAATTAAAAAAATTAAATAAATTATTATTGTATTGTTGCTTAGATCAGTTGATATGTACTATAATAACAATAACACAATTCATAATTTGTTAACATGCCTGAAGAAGGTACAGTGTACCGAAACAGTTGTCACTGAAAATTATATATTAATAAATATGAAAATCAAATAAACTAAGTTTTATTTTTATTTAATTCTTAAATACATATAATAAACACTATCTGAGATGGCTCAGACAGTAGCGGGTTTCTTCTAAGGTTATGGTTAGGTGTTCAACTTGTTACAGGAATCATTCTTGCTATTTGAACCTCATATTAGAGAGGTCCAGGTTCAAACTTCAGTACTTAGGAGTTTTCCTCTTTTTTTTTTTTTTTCAATCATCAAGACAAATATTTGGTTGGAATTTTGATTACCTAAATCCATTTCAACATAATCACGATTTAAGAGTTTAATCATTAAAATTAAAGCAATGAACATGGGGGGGGGGGCAAAAAAAAACAAAAAAACAAAAACAAACACACATGCTACTGGATATACCTATAGATCCTAGAAGTGATGTGATCTTAGGTGTTAAAAGGATATATTAAAATAGGAATAAAAACCACAAATATCTCTTTGAAAATAGTGACATTTCAGATGGAATTTCAGTACCTAAACTTATTTTAATATAATCACTATTTAAAAGTTGCCATTAAAATTAAATCAATGAACTTCTTCAGAAAAAAAAAGCACACACAACAATAGAAACACACAAGCTATTTAGTCCAGTCATATAGGTAAAAAATAAGCGTCAACTTCGGAATGAGAGACAATAAGCTGAAAACTCGTGTAGACCTTCATTTTGGCATTCTAAAAGTTTTCTCAAAAGTCTCATAAAATATCGTGTCCGCGTCTTAAGATATTCAAGGTCAAAGGTAAAAAATATTTTTTTGCAAATATCTCGTTTCCCATGGCTTTAATGCCATTTATATTTATTATTGTACAGAATAAAATTCTCTACAAATTTTGTTTAAATCATTTTTTTTATACATCAAACCGTTTTTGAGATAGAGGGCAGTGAATGCGCAGCGCTTAGCTATCTACAGCATAATGCAAGGTCAACCGTTAGTCACGTTATATAATACGCCGTATAAGTCTATAAACCTTAAAAATATATATAGTTATAAACAATTTGCATTTTTTATTAATTATTACATTACATTAAGTAATATTTTTCATTAATCATATATATATTTCTTTTATAATACTTACCTGTTCGTGTAGTTCAAAAGTTGTTGACTGATATACTTAAAGTATATTTTAATTATATTTTATTATTATATATACTAATTACATTTAAAGTAGAAAAAATAAAGGAAGTAACTTTTTATTATATTTTTATTTGTGATATATGGTTTTATACAATTATTACAATTGAAATTCGGATGTGGAGAGGTTTTACAAAAAAAAATAATAATAAGACAAACATGAATGTTAATTTTCTTCTTCTTCTTCTTCTTCATCGTCTTTCGGTCGCTCGAAAATTTCCAATTTATTATCGTTATTTTCGTCGTCAAGGATATTTGTCTCCAAATCTTGAAGGATTTCGGGGTCAAAAGTACTGTCTTCATCGAGATCGCTCTGATATGGTGAAGCATTGAGACAAGCTTGCCCATTACACTGGCCACAAGCTGAAGAGCATTGCAACCCCGATTTCCTACATCCACAGCGTGAACCACAACCATTCTTGCGGTTGCAAAATACTGTATTGAGTAATTCATCTAGAGCAGGCGATAATATTGTCTTAATCGGTTCCAAGAATTCATTCCGCACAATTCAACACCATTCCTGGGGTTCTAAATCATTCCCTAACCAAGTTTTAACTTGATAATATACACGGCTGATGTGTTGATAGCCACTGCACTTGTTGTGGAAGATTTGATAACTGCACAGATTTATTGAGCTTTGTTGACTTGATGGATTGGGTGTAACGAAGATTATTAATACTGTTCTCAGATTTTGAGCATTGTATATCGCATTGTAAATCATACTCACAAAGTATACGATTTTTCACTAAGTCTCCTATAGAATCATTACGTTCTTCTGCTTTTTTAAGACACTGTCTTTAAATTCAAGAGTACTCACTTTACTTATCGTGCGTCTGTACTTTTCTTTTTTTTTAGTCTCCGCTGCTTCATCAGCTGCTTGACCACAATATAAACACTGCTTTTTGAAATCAAACGCTTCATTTCTTCTTTTATGAGATACACTAAGTGATTATGAAGGTTTGCTGTCTACAATGTGTCGTTTCGATGCTGCAATAGGATTTTTACTAATGTACACTTTTCGGCACTCGGTATGTACATTCACAGAGGTTAAGGAATTTAAGAAATAAACTTGACCGTCGTTTCGTCCGATGCTTGCTGCTCTCAAAGTTATTAAACCGCGCATTACATTAACAGGGTCACCTTGTGAAAGTGATTCATTACATATAAAACACAAATCAGCCGTAACTCTCGAAATTTTACGTCCGTCGTTGCCAAAATACAATATAAAACTAACGAATAAACGTGGTAAGTAGAAACTGGTTTCTATTGTTGAAAAGGGAATCGGTCTTTACTACACGGCTAAACATCTGCCCCAACTAGCTATAAATAGAACTTTCGTATAATAGGGGTCGGCAGTTGAAGTCCCCTGCTAGGATTATGGGGTATCTTGGGTCAATATGGGCTAACACTTCACTTAGTTAATCGATTATGTATTCTGCTGTACAGTCAGGTTGGAAGTATCCACTAATGATTATGATCAATTTTGTTTTTACTATTAGTGCATTTGCTGTTTTGTAGATTATCTTGCATAGGGATAGCCATGGTTTGACTAAACAGGAGATTCCTCTGCTTGGTCTGCCCCTTTCACCTTGAAGAGCGAGCACATAATGCATGTAGTACCCTTCTATACTGTGTTCACATGCCAGGAAAGTTTCTGTTAGCACTATTATATCACTATCTAGTATATTTATTGGCATTATTCTGAGTACATTTCGAAGGCCTTCTATGTTCCAAAGCATCATCCTAATCAGTGTATTTTTTACATCTTTTTTATTAGTTTTAAATTAAATAAAATCACCTGCCCTACTATCAACAGACACAGCTGTGCAACTCTTCAATGCAAAAATAATGCCAACAATCGCATATGGGATAGAGATAGTTTGGGAACATCTGAATATAAATGACTTAAAAATCTGGGAAAGCGTCAAGGCCTCCTATCTAAAGAAAATTCTAGCAGTCTCTAAATTCACTCCCTCGGGACTGGTCTATGTACTAGCAAGAGAACTGTTCTTCCTGGAAGACCTCCGAATGCGCTACTACCTGCCATCCACTAAAGCTTACGAACAACAGATGCAAGAGAGAGGACAAGCGGGATGCCATTCCTGAAGAATTCTACGGTACGCCAGCCATGATAGATAGGAGCTGGTGTGGACCAAACAAGGAACTAAGGCACCAGATAAACCACTATGCAGTCCACGGCTTCCATCACAAAGTGTGTGTGAATGTCACCATCAAATCGAAGACAGTTGCAGATGTAAACTGTGTGGACTAAAGTGTACAAGATATCATCTGGAATTGTGTTCCAAAGTGACAATGTCATTAGCGCAATACGCCAATTAATTAATTTTGCACCATTGTGCGCAATTATATTATTATTATTATTATTATTATTATTATTATTATTATTATTATTATTATTATTATTATAGGTGTCCGCAGGCCCAGGTATAGTCTTTACAGAAAGAAACAAATTTGAAGGTTTATTCATTTTAAAGAAAATTTACTTAATTTTTTTCTACTTAAAATGTAATTAGCATATATTAAAATACAATTAAAGTAAGTCTATTATTTCAGCTAACTATTTTTTAATTATACGAACAGATGAGGATTATTAAAAAGTATATACTTGATTAATGAAAAACATTATTAAATGTAATGTAATAATTAATAAAAATGCAAATTGTTTATAACCATATTTTTTTAAAGGTTTATAGACTTATACGGCGTATTATATAACGTGACTAACGATTGACCTTGCATTATGCTATAGATAGCTAAGCGCTGCGCGTTCGCTGCCCTCTATCTCAAAAACGGTTTTATGTATAAAAAATGTTTTAAACAAAAGTTGTAGACTTTTATTCTCTACAATATTTATAATCATTATAAATAGCATTAAAGCCATAGGAAACGAGATATTTGCAAAAAACTGATTTTGTTGACCTTTGACCTTGAATATCTTAAGACGCGGACACGAGATTTTATGAGACTTTTGAGACAACTGTTAGAATGCCAAAATGAAGGTCTACACGAGTTTTCAGCTTATTATCTCTCATTCCGAGGTAAAAACCCCTAATATGACTGGACTAATTGGACATGGCTACATGTTCAAGATGAGATACCACCTTAGATGTTAAAAGATTGTAATATAAAATGATAAGAATAAAAACCTTTAAGGGATCAGATACCATAAGAGCTAAAATAATTCTGGAGGGGAAACCCATTGAACAAGTGAACCATTTTAAATACCTAGGTTATGAAATCTCCTATTTTAAAAATGAAGATCTATTTAATACATTTAATTATATATGTGGAACAATCAAAAGGATATTTAAAAGCACAAGGAAAGAAACAAAACTAAAATTTTATAAAGTAGTGGCAGTCCCCTTACTATTGTATGGTAGTGAATTTTGGGTTTTAACTAAAAGAGAAGAGAAGATCATAGAAGCAGCTGAAATGAGATTTCTGAGAAGTGTGGCTGGTTGCAAACTTCTAGATAAGAGAAGAGTTGAAGATATTAGAAATGAGCTAAATATCTTTAAACTCTTAGATAGAATAAAAGAATCTAGAAAAAACTGGAAAGAACATGTTCAAAGAATGGAAGATGATTGCATTCCCAAAATTATACTTAAATACAAACCAAAAGGACGCAGGAATGTTGGTAGACCGAAGAAGAGATGGATCCAACTTTTGAATGAGAATCTATGAGACCGGAACAAGCCACATGGGCTTAATCCGTAATTGTTGTTGATGATGATGATGATGATGATAAAAACTTTTGTGATAATAGTAACATTTCTAGATAAATGGGTATTTGTACAAGTACAATATTTTAACTCGCTAGCTAATTCTTAATAATTTTTAATGCCTGGAGAATAAAAGAGTTCCTCTAGTAATGAAAACCAAAAGTTTTACAAGGAAATTTAATAATACATATAAATATTCTAATATTATATATGATAAGATTTAAAAGTTCTTATGTAATCCATAAAATATACTCATAAAGTTTTACTTATAAAAAGATAAAAGTTTAAAATGTGATTTCTTCTTTTTCAGTTTGGTTAGTTTCATCAGATCAATGGTGAACACACACATTATGCATGGTATTTAATATACATTCATATACCATGCAGTCAAAGTTAACAAATATATCATTAGCTTGTATTGTCGCTATTTTGACAATAATCTCAAAATGTAAATCAGCGACCTTGCATTTCTCAACGTCAGAAGATCGACCTCTTGCACTATACAAGGCCCCAGCACCTTACCAAGAATCTGGTAAAGGACGCCTGAATTCAGTAATAATCACTTCAAGACCTCTATCAATCGGAGAAGAAAACAACTCAACACGTACTCCAGAACCTCTTTGGCGTCGTCAAATGTTGGTATCTCCATCTACTACAACTCCTCGACCTCAGGATAGTACAAATATTCCTCATTATTCCATCGACTGTTCTAATGGGAAAAGTTGCAGTGAAACTTTCACTGTTGAATCTACTTCAGTACCTACATTTAAATCTTATTCAAAAGATGTGCTTGAAAAGTTTCTGAATGATTATGGAATTAGCAAATCAAATTTCGCTAAAATACATAATACCATGAATACTAGTACAACGAAAAACTTCAATGAAAATAAATATAAAGATGTGTTTGATAATCAGAACACGCTGGAAGCTTCAAATAAATTAACTAACATTTACTTGGATGATGCAGAAGATGCTGATTCAATGTCAGTCGATGCTAAATCAAGACCACACTGGAGTCTCATAAATGCACAACAACATAATCATCCGTATGATGATAGAGATGGATGGGTGACACTGGAAGCAGTTCCATGGTCTAGCAGCAAAATATCAAAGTGGCAATCTAACAACTCTGGCAATAAGAAACCTCATTGGACATTACTAAATAGACCAAGTACTCAAGACTGGGATTCAGAAAAACCTTCTAAACCTTTAGATCGACCTCAGTACTCAGAAAAACCTTATGACAGACCACAATATACAGACAAACCATATGACAGACCCCAATATACAGACAAACCATATGACAGACCCCAATATACAGACAAACCATATGACAGACCTCAGTACACAGAAAAACCTTATGACAGACCACAATACACAGAAAAACCTTATGACAGACCTCAATATACAGAAAAACCTTATGACAAACCTCAATACACAGAAAAACCATATGATAGACCTTTAAAACCTCAGTTTTTGATTGGGAGTCGTCCAATTGATTTCTCGCCACAAGAAACCCCACATACAGATCGACCTATTAGTGATTATGGTAACAAACCTCATCAACAGTGGATAATATCTTCTCATCCTGATATAATCACAGGTCCAGAAAACTGGCCTAATTCTAGACCAGGAGGTGCTGGAACTTTCAAACCTTGGTCACAATCTGATCATATAGATGGATATGAACAAAATCGTCGACCAATTCCTACTCCAGTTGTTTATCACGATGGACAACATCCAAGTAATCACCCTGATAATGGTGAAGGTGAATGGATTCTGCTATCAAGTACAAAAGGATATTCACTTCCAGTAAGACATTCTTATCAAAGAGCTCTGACATTAAATCCAAAGCCAATAACTTCAACTAAAACTGTTAAACTAACTGTATTGCCAGCAGTGAACGGTACAGCTAATATGACTACTTCCCATGGAGGTATGTTAGAAGTTGAAAGTACATTTCAAAGTGTAGATGAAGCACAGCAATTTGATGAAATGAAGAAAAGTAATCAAACAGCAGACCTTAATAAAGCACCGGTGAGGTTGGTCCCCAAACCTGCTGCACAGAGGGGGTCAGGCAGAGCAGTCTTAGCTGCAGTTGGGGCTGGTATGCTTCCAGCTACTATGGCACTACTTGTGCCTATGATGCTAGGGCGACGGAAAAGAAGTGTAGTAAATATTCCAACTGTGCCCTATCGTATGGACACTATTTTTACAAGAAAAACAACCAAATTAAAATGAAACAAACTCTAGTGAAATTTATGCAAAGGCAGCAAGAACATTGTTTTACATTTCAGAAAATTCTCAGAATTCATAGCTCCTGAAGCTATTGGACTTCTGTAAATTAAACAATTAAAATCTAAACAAAGCTTATACTTAATTATAATTTAGGTATTAAATAATTAGATAAGTCAATCATGGTTAATATTATTCTCCCATCTCATTCTTAGCCTACATAATAAGGGAAATCCCTACGGGTTTTTTCCTACTTGATGCCTCTCTTTTGTTCCCCATTTGTATCAAATGTCCTGCCCATCACAGTCTATGAGACTTAACTGTTCTTATTACATAATTCAGGTATTCTTATAGAAATCTGTCACACACACAGTAAGTGGAAGGTCGCTCTTGATATAATATTTCAAATTATTACCTGTAAATCAAGGGACATAAAGGAGACAGGTTCTAATAAAACTGATAGTTTAAATTAAAATTAATGCTGAGCATAATTTGAAAACAAATATGGTGTCAGCAACATCAAATATTTTACTAACTCCAATATTTTTCTCTAAAAATATGACTTTTAATTTTTTATTAATATATGAAGTAGATTATACAGGGAATGATTGGAAAGCATTAGCTCAGGATAGGGATGTATGGAGAGCTTATGTCCGTGCGGCCATGAACCTACGGGTTCGATAGTGCCAGTGAGTAAGTAAGTAAGTAAGTATATCCCTCATATACTCACAGTCATGATCAAATTTCTAATGTAAAGTACTCATAAAAAGTACTGTAAGAAATATTATTATTTACAAACTATTATTTTTAATTAAATAAGGAATTATTTGAAATAAATGTTACAAATCTTAAGAATATAAAAAGAACTAAGAAAATTGAGTGTTAGTGTTTAGATCATATATTGTATACAAAATTTTAGTTTCATTATGTAATAATAAACATTGTAAATAATAAATAAACTGGTGTTTAGATTGTGGAACATGAAACTTTTTGGTGAGATAGATGTGGCTGCAAAATTTTGATGTACTGTACATATTTTTTAAAAATAAATACATTATCTTTTTGCATTTCTTTTCATTTCTCACACAACTAATGTGTCTTGAAAGGTAATCTGAGAAAGCTCAATGAGATACTATTGGCTGTAGATGGCACAATACATATACATGAAAAGAGAAAAATAATGTTTTGTTGTTTTAAAAGTTTGCTAAGGCATGTATTTTACATATTAGAATGGCTAAAAACTTTAGTTGTGACCTAAATAAATAATGTTTTGATCATAGTTTTTTAACATTGTCCAAAGGCATGACCATTGCATAATAAATGGTTTAAAACTCTTATTTTATATGTTGCATTTTCATTTCAAAATTTAAAAAAAATACAAAATGGTTGAAATATAAATAAAAGATTCAAATTTCTTTTTGATATTTTAATCTAAAAAATTAATTCATTGAGATTTCTGAGCAATTACTTTATTATGATGCAAAGGAGCTAGCCTTACACTCAACCCCCATTACATTGGAAGAGCTTGATTTTCTCTCAGGTTCACTCCCTTACCTAAAATCTAAAAAAAAAAAAAAAATAGAATAATGGCAATATAAATGTTTTCAATGGGTAGGGTCTATTAATTGTCCATATGGTCCACAATAAAATTATAACAATTAAACTTTTTTTTTCTGGCAGCACTATGGTCCTGGGGCCAACTCAGCCTCTAACGGAAACGAGTACAAGACACTTGTTCTAGGGGTAAAGGCGGCCGTCACTCTGACATCAAGTGCCAATTGTCCAGAAAAAGTGAGAGCCTTAATCTCCTACTACCCCAAGGGCCTCCTGAGGCCTGTAGTGGGATAACTTTTTTTGCCTAAATCGAACTTCCTTGTTAACTTGAGTGGAATAATAGAAGGAATGAAACAAAAATGCTAATGTGATGTTACAAAGAAACATCGTGTCTATGTCACCTGGTCGATTACTTCACAAGTTGTACGTAATAAAGACGTGAAGTGAACACACAAAAAAAAAATATTAAGGTAAAATTTCCATTTCTATTGATGGAGTATAAAAATAAATTATAATTTTAAACTGTCAAATATTAGAGAAAGGTTTTATTTTTGTTTTATATACTGGGTGATTATAAATGAATTGGTGAGTCTGAAAAAGGGTCATCTGACAATTTTAACCTCTAGTTTTTCACAATGTATCATATATTTAGGTAGACACATCAATTGTACAAGATGGAGTCTTCTAAAATTATTTATCCTTGTATGCTTTTTGTTTTTCATGATTTTGCATCTCATTTGAAAAGGTGCCATCTGCTGTAGGTTAGTTTTTTGTACATGACTCTATTTACAATTTACTAATTCAACTAAAATGACACTACTCACAGTGGTCAAGCATATAATAATGATATTTGGCAGATATGCAAATAAAAGTGTTTGGAAGCAATTTACAATAAAAAAAAATATTAGTTAAAATTTTTCCTACCACATGAAAATTTGGCTCTATACAAGTGATGTGATCATATAATATGTCAGTTGCCCTTTGTCAACTGTGAGGAATACAGTATAGCGTTGAGTTAGTCCATATGCTGTTAGTCAAGTTCTTTTTTATTAAAATTTCAGAAATTGTAGTGTTGCAAAGAGGTTATATCAGTGCCTGAAAGAACTAGAAAGAAGACTAATTCAACAAATTTTTAAAGAAGATACGGAAATTTGAGGGCATGGATAATTTGGTCTGTTATTAAGAAAGAAAAGGTGATCAGTTCTAATGGAAGACACTGGCAAAGTTGATACAACTCTAGCTGGCTATGCAGGATATGTTCCAAATTCTAGCTTAAATTACTTCCATATTCTCAAATTAGCATATCTATCAAAATATCACTACACTAAGAATATCCTCAATTGTACACACTTTGGTGTCTATTTCACACTATTCTGCAACTTTCTGCATATTCTGTAAATATTTTCCTTTGTTTCACTGGGAACAATAGTAGGCCTAAGGGTCGTATGCAAATACATTAGTCTCTACTCAAATTACATCCAATCACTGGTGAGCTGAGATCGAATTAACGGCCGCCTTAACCGGTCATGCATGAATGTTGACGTTTTCGTAATATTGGCAACGAATTACCCAGAATTCTCAGCAATAAAACCACTTCCGTTATTTTCGTCTGCTATAGAGGAATGCATTTATGCTTGCATCCCGCAAATAATACCGTATACAAACACGTCTGCGACGCGCAATATTACGCCGATTCTCCTGTTCTTCCAGTTGAATTCTTTGGTAGACTCTATAAAATTCCTCTTCTCCGCGTATACCGAAAACATGATCGAAGTCTTCAAGGTCCGACATCTTGGATAATTTTCAAACTACATCGGTTACCATCGGTTCCCTTCGGGATTTTCACATACGTTTATATCTTGAGCTATGATCTTAAGGTACCTTGTCAGGTAGCTTACAATTATTACCGCGTGAATAGATTTCTAAGTAAGAAAAATGTGTTTGAATAAAACTTTATCAGCAGAGAACGCCTTTTACTGTCTATATATATTGTAACTCTTGTAAAGAATAATTTTGACAGATTTAATTTTGGAAAGAAATGCACAAATACTGTGTTATTCAAGTAACAAATTGAAATTAAATTATTTTCAGTTTGATCATCTTACCTCAATATTAATGTTGATTTGTTCTTGGACATGTTTCATGAGTCTGGAAAAGCTGACGATAAAACAGAGTTGTTTTGAAACATGTCCAAGAACAAATCAACATTAATATTGATGTAAGATGATCAGATTAAAAATAATATAATGAAAACAATTTAATTAAAATAACCTCAAAATATCACTTCCTAAAATTAAATATTAACAAATTGAAAATTCATTAATAAATAACAATATGAAGTAACATTGTAAAGTTCTTCTTAATAATAAGGTGAATCTGGAGTCATCTTAACTCATAACTTGTGTTCTATTTGAACATGTTTCGATATACCATGCATGCCATCATTAGCTTTTGCAGACTCTGGCATATAGAAACATGTTCAAATAGAACACAACAAGTTATGAGGTAAGATGACTCTGGATTCACCTTGTTTATTGAAAATTCATGCTCAATGTTTAATGTCAAAATATGAGGAGGAAAGTCAGTTTAGAAATATCTTCCAGATAAGACTTTAATTCTCATTGTGACACAATGCTGAAGATAGAAATAGTAAGATTTTTACAATTTTTTTTTCATTATTAATTAAAAAGGTTTGGTTAATAAAAGAGATTTGTAGAGAATTTATAATTAGAATGATTGCAAGAGTTAAAAGTGAATAAATGCTAAAGTAGATCAATCACAAATTTTCACCTAGAAGTATCGCTATAATTATTCATCCTAGATGATTAATTGATGAATAAGTAAGGATTTAAGTGCCAAATTAAACAATTATGTTAAACAGTTTACTATTTTTGTTGTGATTTTTATGAAAATTACATTATTATTAAAAGTATAAATGTCTTTTTTTATATTATTACATATTTTAAGTGCTCTAATGTCTTTCCCCCCCCCCCTTTTTAATGCCTGATCCCCCAGTGTTTATTGATAATATACAACATAACAATCATACATTTATTTCAGATTTAAATGTACCCCTTATACGGTGGAGGTACATAACGTTCAGCTCGGCATTAGGTCAGGAAGTGTATCCATTGTAAAAATCATACCTACAAGAGCAGTGTGTCCATGACAGCATGTCACTAGTGAAGACTTTCATTCTGTAACCTCTGTAATCTACTCTTACTGTAGCATTTACAGTTTGCAAGCAGAACTTTTCAGTTGGAATGCAATAGAATAATCTGATTATTTGCCACAATAATTAAGTGATATTTCACAAACACATTGACTGTTACCCTGGGTGAGGTATTTTTTCGAGGTTTTTCCTCATGTGTAAGACCCAAACAGTTCCTGAACATCATATGACCATCATCATTCATATTCACCTAAGATTAAGTTTAGGATTAAGGATTCTCCTGGTGGATCACTATCATCATATCATCAGAGCAATGTAACTTTGCCTTCCGGGTATCCCAACCTCAGAAGAGGGTTAAAATTATGCCAATGCCAGTACAGACCAGAAATGTCGAAGTAACAACCTGGGACATTGGATAATAAAAAAACTTATAAAAATAATTTGATTATTCACAACACTAATTAAGTGTCAATTCAGACACTTTGAATGTGAAGACAGTTGTAGAAACGTACACTACTTCATGAAGTAGTGAATCACAAAAAAGACTTTTAACCCTTAAATTCGTAATGTATCTTTATGGATACACCAGTTGGTTCAATTAGTTTAATATTTTAAATAAATCAGAAGAAAACGAACAAAAAAGAAACCATTTAAATGTGTGTATAATTATACAATATATCTAATAATAACAGTTATAGAAGTTTCCGTTTTCACTGCGGTCCGCCACATTTAAATAATTAACAGAAGAAATTTGTGTTTTGCCAATTTAAGAGTTAAGAACCTTATGCTTCACAATCAAGCAAATAACTGAAAGGAATATGTGCACACTAGGGCATAACTGACAAAGGGACTGTGATTTTCATGGGCAAGCACTTTTCCCTCTGATAGATGGGCTGGTAAATACCAGAGGTATTGCTTTGATGAATGTAAGTGCTGCCCCAGCCTAAAGCCGAGCTGACCATTCTGTATAAGCAGTGCTTTGACTTCGTGGTTCAAACCAATACTACAGCCCAGTATAACATCGTATATACTCCATTATGCCACACTGACAATCCATAACATATTTTTTAACCTGCTGAACTATCTAATTTCTCATTAGAGGAGTACATATGTTTACTAATAATGAAGAATAATTATTTCATGTGTGAGTGTCAATGTTTAGTAAGTTTTTCTTTAATAAGTGCATAGGATCACCCACTGCAAGTTTTGATCTCATCCTGCTATATTATGACTATTCGGAGACAAAAGGAGGAAAGATAAAAATCTTCCAAAAAGTGTAAACTAACCAATGATGCTCAATAAGAGGTGATAAAAAATACTGAAGTGAGTACCATATTCTCAGAAAATATTTTCCATTTAAAGCCATATTAGGAAAGGCTGTAGACTTTTATTTAGAGTCATATCTAAATACAAAAAAATATATAAACCAAATTTCTTCATTATTCTTAATGTTCAACACACTTCTAGGAGCAAGGAATACAAGACTTCCTAGATAAATATGAGAAAGGTTTAGAAGCTGATAGATTTACTTTGAAAGCTGATAAGTAGAGCAGGTAAATTTGTATTAAAGTGCTTCATAAAAATTTACTCCCTTAAACCACCTAAATAAGACATTTAATATTTGAAGAGAAAAATATATGCTTAGACTGGAGTTTGAACCCAGGACCTTTAGCTTTATACACTAAATGCTCTACGTCTGAGCTATCCTAAGCACTCTAATCTAAATGCAAATTTTTCTCTTACATATTTTTAGTTTCTGATGCTTGATCACAGAAATGACAGCTTCTTATTTAAGAAGACTTTTATTGGGAATTTTAACATTACTTTATAAAGACATTTATTTATAAGACATTTAAGTTGTGCTGTGTAACTACGGGGTGAAGATAAGGAACAATGCAAATCAATAAACTTCATGTGAATATTATCATATTTGATATTAATTACTGTGTTCAGAGAGAAGATTAAGAGTCGAAGGAATTGAGTCGTAACTGAATATTGTGCTCTAATATCCAGACTCAGTTTAAAGATGTAATACTTATAAGTTATAATACAGTCTGAAAATATTTTTGAGAACTATATTATATTGCACAATCTGAATACAGTTGCCAGTTAAAATTCACTTAAGAGTGTTTAGTGACAATTTAGCTGCACTGACATTTATTATAATAAAAAGCTAAAATGTGCATTTTTTATTACAATCTGTCATTTGTTTAGCTAGAAGAGAATCAATCAATCTGATTTTTTTATTATATTAAATGTTATCCACAATATAAAATTATTTGTTTTGATTTGATTTGTTAATTTTGATGAATTATAAAATATTTATATTGCTCGATTATTTTCCAATTGTATAAAATCTCAAGGTCTATTTTATCATAAATCAATTATGGGAAATAACTATATGAGGTTTTCAAGTTAAATTTAATTTAAATGGTTTGTATTATCAACTGAAGAGGCAAACTATGACAAAACAAAATCAAATTTTCACAAGTATATGGAGTCTAAGAATGTATTCTTTTGGTTAGGTTAATTTGCATGCATCAAACTGACTTTTTTTTTGCTTATTCTTCAATAGCACAATTACAAATGAAGAGTCCAGGGGAAAAACCTGATAAGTCACAATTATTTTTTTCAGGAAACAAAATTTAAAGTTTCCAGACTCATAATATTTAATTTTCTCAAGTTATTATTTTTATTTTTGTTTAGGATGATAATGTATATACCAGAGATACATTAGTACTGAAATCATATACATCTAATTAAGGTGTATAACAATATGCTGCATTTTTTGTCATGAATGCAATTTGTACAGAGCAAAAATATGACAAGTCCATAACATATTTCAAGTTGCTACTAGGTTTCAAACACTTGTCACTTATTTAAATTCTCATTACAGTCGGTTCAGGTTTATATGGATCGCACTGTACATGTGATATGACATTGTAACAACTCACTGGCACTATCGAACCCTTAGGTTCATGGCCGCTTGGACATAAGCTCTCCAAAAATCCCTGTCCTGAGCTTATGTTTCCCAATCATCCCCTGTATAATTTACCACCCTCAAATCATGGTTAATGTTATTCTCTCACCTCATTCTCTGCCTACATACTGTGCACTTTCCCTCTGGTCTTTGTACAAGGAGTTTTCAAAGCCCACTTTCATTCCCCATTCGTGCCATATGTCCTGCCCATAGCAATCTACGAGATTTAACAGTTCTTATTATAACTGATTTCCCCATTTTTTTTGTCTAATGTCACCAGGTTGTTTTTTAGGACACGTCTGGCTTTCTTTCCTGGCATTGGCGGAACTGTAATCCATTTCTGATGTTGGGGCACCTGGAAGACGGAGTTACGTTACCCCGATGATATATGATGGGTGTTAAATGATAATGAAGCGCCAGGAGAGTTCTTAACCTAAACATAAGTTAAATTCCAGACCATGGACAACCACAGGAATAATTTCCTGTAAAGAAAAAATTAGATTCCCTGGACTTGTTAGAATGTTCCCCTGTTTTGCATGGACTTTGTAAGATTTTTCCCCTGTACATGTTTTAAAGATACTGAAATATCTCTGGACTTGTCAGATTGTTGCCCAGTTCTGTGAAACCATCTAAAACTACACTGGTTGAGCTATTAAATTATTAAAAAATCAGAAAATCTGTAATTTTGGACTTATCAGGTTTTCCCCTGGACTCTTCAAATATAATTCACACACATATGTAATTAAAAAGTAAATTGTAAAATGAAATATGAAAAACGAAAAGTAAATAATATATCAGCTGAAATTTCGTTAGTAAACTATAATGCTTGTGAAATGCACATTCAAATTAATTATATAAATTATATTAATAATTTACGTTCAACTTAAGGCTATAAAATTTTACTTTTGTCAATTTGCAGGAGAAATAATACATAGTTAGTAATAGATCATGCATAAAATAAATTTAGATTACATTTAACTCTACTAAATTATGAATATGTAAACCTTACCTGTAAATTTACTGAATTCAAAGTCTTCAAATCTTGTTCTAAAATTCCTTCCCATAGTAATTCTTATGTCGGTCCATTATTATCTTGTGTTGAATTTTCTCCTAGAAAGGATTTGAAATTATTAGTTTTTTTAAAACTGTAGGATGCTATGGTATTTTACTTGCAGGAACATAAAATACTGAGTATCCATTGTACGAGGACTGGAACTTTAATAGTGGCAATACTGCTGTAAAGATGCCATGAGATGGAACCTAATGATGTCACTGATAGCATACGTCAGTTACATACTTACCACACCTCAGAACATATGGACTCTCCTTTCTCACATAAAGTGCATGCGAACCGATAAAAAAAAACACAGCCTCATGTTAGCTGGTGTCTAATGTAGTGTTGCCACAATGTTTTTAAAACAGGAATAACGGATTTGGATACAGATTGAATGTGCCAGAAGTTAAATAGCATGGTAGTGTTATCAAGGTCTTCAAGAGGTTTGTGGGGAATCTGCATTGCCTTACAGAACAGTGGCACGGTGGGTAAAAGCCACCCACCATGCCACTGTTCTGGCCACCCACCATGTCACTGTTCTGGCCACCCAGCATGTCACTGCTCTGTAAGGCAATTAACAATCCCCATAAGCCTCTTCAAGACCTTGATGACATTGTCATGGTGTATGACCTCTGGCGAATTCAATCTTTATCCAACTCTGATGTTCCTGTTATGAAAAATCATGACAACATTACATTAGACCACCAGTTAACGCAAGGCTCTGTTTCTCTCACCAAATCAAATGCATGTGATATGGGAAGGGAGAGTCCATGTTCTGAGGTAAGGTAGGTAACTGACACGTGCTATCAGTGACATCATTAGGTTCCATCACATGACATATCTACAGCAGTGTTGCCAACTATTAAAGTTCCAACCCTCATATAAACCATTTATACTCATGCCATATTAAGAAAAATGACAAATAGTTCTGCCACAGGGAATAGGATCTCACTTAAACTTACACTTCAATGAATTTATAATGATCACCATCTGCATTCAGGTATTCCTAACATCTTCCAATAAATTCAGCATTTGCCTAAATTATTTTTCTGTTATATTGAGTAATATAGAATGTTACAGGACCTCACTGACAATCTTTTGGAAAAGGCTCCAATTTAATTCAGAATACTACTAAAAGCTTACCTTTCACATCCATAAAAAGAATAGTTAAAAACAAATATAAAATCAAACAAAACCAAGACCTATGTAATAAAGCCAAAGACAAAAAATGGAATATTTTAGTAAAGAAGCCAGATATTATTCCAGAATTTCCACGTAAAACTACAGTAGCAACATTTAGACTGCTTACAGAACATGACTATTTAGCCAAACATTTATATAAAATAGGAATCTACACGAATCCAAATTGTCCTCTATGCAATAAAGACGAAGAAATGAATGAAGAACACCTACAAACCTGTGAAGTATTACCTGTTGGATCCACAATAGAGAAATATTGGAGAGCAAGAACGCTAATGGCTTCGGTGCCAAGGCCCAGCATTTGAAAACAACAACAACAACATCTTTTGGAAATTATAGTTCATACAGAGATGATAATTTTCTATTAAGAAATATATACTCTGAAATGTATCACATTTATGAGTTCCATGCATTGACAACACGCTCGCCCACAAGGTTTGGACATTTAAAAAAAAATAATTGTAAACAAAACACATTTTTTGAAAGGCATGTTTTGACAGTTTACAATGTGAGCTCAAATAGTATCCCTGTACCGCACTACATGCTTGATCTTTGGTGCAATGATTGTCTAACTTAGCGAGCATGGCAGAATTGTGTTCGATGCAGTGAAAAGTGTCACTGATTTTAGCAATCAGCTGAGCTCTGGTGGCAATTCAAGATTCATGTATCATGCTTTTGACATGCCCTCAAAGAAAAATCAAGAGACATTTACTCTTAAAAATCATAAGATGTCTATAATTATTCTTGAAGCAACGATTAATGACTTAAGGTAAGAAACTGCGTAATTGAGTAATCTTGTAATGTAGTTCAGGGCCATTTGCACCAATGTGACACATATCTGCTCACATGCTGGCTACAATTACATTACTGATTAGATCACTATGGAATGTTTAATCAGGAGGTACTAAAACAATAAAAATATCTGTTTCTTAAAACAGTTTGCTTCTAATATCATCATTTTTTCTTTCTTGTCTGTTGTGCAATAATAAACATACAGTTGATCTCTTTTTATTATTAATTTAAGACATCTCATTGAAGGATAAGTTAAATTTGAAGAGAAAAATTTTCGCTCAGACAGGGACCCAAACCCGGGACCTTTGGTTTACCGTACCAATGCTCTTACCAACTGAGCTACCGGGGCGAGTTCCAATCTAGATGCAAATTTTCTCTTATATACATTGTAATTCCCGTGTACCACATGCTCTTTTTTTATTTATTTATTTTTCCAAATGTCTTTCGACATTCCTGGTTTCTCTCCTGGCATGACATACTTGTAACCCACTTCTGAGGTTGGGGTGCCTGGAAGGCGGGGTTAAGTTACTCCGATGATATGATGGGTGATGATGATGATAATGGTGCGCCAGGAGAGTCCCTAATCCCAAGCTTAATCTGACATTTGTCTTACAGGTGAGGAAAAACCCCGATAAAAACCTCACCCAGAAAAACTGTCCCGACCGGGGATCGAACCCGGGCCTGCTGCATGACAAGGTAGCATGCTACCCCGAGACCACAGCAGTGACTGCTCTTTTTTTATTTAATATTTTAATTTTAATAACAAATTAAACAAACTCTAATTGCAAAATATTCTTACTGACAGCTTATCTTCTTCTTGTAAGAAATTTTGTAGATGAAGGAGGCAAGCTGGATAAATCTCACCCCCTGATGAGAGGAAGACCAAATTCAATTGTATATGGTATCACTCATCTAGATTCATGGGAAAATGTACCCTTGCTGAGGAAGGAAAATAATTTGGTTTAAATCGACATGTGTGTTCAATTTGTGCACACTGTTTACCACTATAGACCTATCAAGTGCAAAGAAGGAATGCATGCACTCCCATGTTTTCAAGAGTACCATACAAAAATTAATATTTAGACTAAAACACGAATTCCAAGCCTTGGTAGAATAATATGAAAATAGTGAGTACAATGCAATAACTGATTATTAAAAGAACTGTATTATTCTTTTTGTTTAAATTCTTAACATTATTAACTTAAAGGAAAAATCATATATGGTTTAATAAATAGCATTATAAAATTACAATAGCAATTAACATTATGAGGTTCTCCTTAATAAATAAGGTGAGTCTGTTGCATCTTACCTCATAAAAGTTGAGTTCTTCTAGGACATGTTTCAAAACAATTATGCATTATCTTCAGCTTGTCTGGACAGTCTGGCATCTTACCTCATAAAAGTTGAGTTATTCTAGGACATGTTTCAAAACAATTCTGCTTTATCTTCAGCCAGACTGTCTGGACAAGCTGAAGATAAAGCAGAATTGTTTTAAAATATGTCCTAGAAGAACCCAAATTTTATGAGGTAAGATTCAACAGACTCACCTTATTTGTTAATTTAGAATATATCAGTCCTTTTACATTGACTTTCGTGAAGATTCTTAAGCCTAACTAAGCTTTATAAAATCATCATCAGCATCAAGGATTAGACCTGTTGGTCTGTTCCAATCTCATGTTACAATTGGTCTATCCATCTTTTACTGGGTCTTCCAACATTTCTTCGTCCTAGTGATTTGTAATAAAAAATTGGTTTCGGAATTCTATTGTTATCCATTCTATTGATGTGATCCATCCATTCATCTCTGTATTGTGTAATTCCATCTAATAGTTTCAATATATTCAGTTCTCTTCGTATATCCTCACTTCGCCTTTGATCCATTATTGTATAGCCGGCTACACTCATCACAAACCTCATTTCTGATGTTTCTATTCTTCGTTCCTGGTTTTTGGTTAAGACCCAGTGTTCCGATCCATACAGTAGTGTTGGAACCGCCATTGCTTTATAAAATTATAAAAGTGTCTCCTTTCTTGTTCATTTGAGACTTTGTTTTATGGTGCCACACATATAATTAAATGTATTTATTTTGTTTTCAATGTCTTCACTTTTTCTATATGATACATTGTATCCCAGGTAATTAAAATTGCTCACTTCTTCTATTATTTTATTCTCTATTGATTTTTTACTCTTAGTG
Source organism: Diploptera punctata (assembly GCA_030220185.1). Classification (NCBI taxonomy): domain Eukaryota; kingdom Metazoa; phylum Arthropoda; class Insecta; order Blattodea; family Blaberidae; genus Diploptera; species Diploptera punctata. The sequence continues at coordinate 2,512,345 of JASPKZ010008858.1, forward strand.
GCGAAAGTGGGCATCCTTGTTTTCGTCCACAGTTTATTGTGTTGAAATGGTGCAGAAAAATACTACATAACCTACTATAATTCCATCCAGTGGCACTTACAGTGGGGGATTTAAATCTATACATAAAAGGTTAAGTGAGGTGAACATGTTGGCTGTACAACAGGTCCTGCTCTTCCAATCCAATGTTTACCAAAATTAACAGTTAGTTGTACTCACACATCATTAGCAAAGGTATGGTCAGACTTCATCAAGATGGAACCACAGATTGCTATTAATAGCAACTAATACATGTCCAGTAGATCTGGAAGTTTGGTCCGCAGGAACTATAGAAAGGTTAATCTTGCTGGTAGAATTATAGTCCCAGCACACGAACAATTCCAGCCTACGTATTCATGAATTTTTTTTTTTTTTGGTGATTTTAAACAGAATCACAGGTGGATTCTCTTCATCGTTGATGTGAGCTATTCCTGCTCTTAAAGTAACTCTCATGCATGAAGAAGGTCTCATCTATGAGTAATACGTGTGTGGGGAAAACAGCATTAAATTGAATTTGAGATGTAAAAGTGCATAGACTTGAGCCTGAACTTTCTGAAAAGTAATAAACACATGGGTGTTTTTCTACAGTACCTTCCACATGACCTAAGCTTATAGCAAGAGCCATAACATGTTTGCTAGTTGAAGGTGCCTAATTAAATCTCTCAACCTCATCATGCCTTTCACCACCAACATGGTGTGGATAAAGGTGTTGACAAATTGCAGCAAGGGTACTGTGGTATGGATATATCTTGTTAAGATACCATTGCTCAAGTATTCAATGAGCCTTTCTTCAGTTTCATGTGGTCTCATTGCAACACATTATCTTGTATGTCAGTTCAGAGAATTCATGGTACATGCTTAATGATACCCATTAAAAACAGCTGAAGTACTGGTAAGGCAGAGTGAAGATATACGTTGCAGAATATCATTAACAAGGACTTGGTTATGTGCCATAGTTTGCAACTTGACCAAGGCACACAACTCATGAATGATATGTTTGGGAGTATATATGTTCCTGAACATAAATGATCATATCTATATGATGGCCTATTGTTCCTAAAAGTTTGTCGGTGAGATCCTGTAACATCAAGCAGGAGCTATTTATAATGGTATTCATCTACAGTCAGGTAGTGAAGTCTTTAGCATTTGCACAAGTGTTTTGCTTCTAAAATTCTTAAAATTGTTATTGTTATTATTGTATTTCAATTAAAATATAAAATTATGAAATATTTAACTAAAAGGTCCGTCTCCTTAACTTAGGGCCACATGCAAATACATTAGTCTCTACTCAAATTACTTCCAATCACCGGTGAGCTGACTTTCCATGAGCAAGTGCAAAGATCGAATTAGCGACCCACTAACTGGTCATGCATGAAAGTCGTCATTTTTGTAATATTGGCAAGAAATTATCCAAAATTCTCAGCAATAAAACCATTTCTGTTATTTTCGTCTGCTAGAGTAACGCATTTACGCTTGCGTCCCACAAATAATACCGTATACAACGATGTCTGCATTGCGCGATATTACGCTGATTCTCCTGTTCTTCCAATTGAATTCTTTGGTAGACTCTATCAAATTCCTCTTCTCTGTATATACCGAAAATATGATCAAAGTCTTCAAGGTTCGACATCTTGGACAAAGCAGCAAGGTACGCGGCAAGGTTTCAAACTACATCGGTTACCATCAGTTCCCATCGGTTGCTCATGATTCGTTCTCTGCAAAGTCACCTTGCCAGGTAGCTTAGGAATTTTGACAATTATTATCGCATGAACAGATTTTTGAGTATGCAAAAACGTCTTTGGATGCAACTTTCTCAGCAGAGAATGACTTTTACGGTCTAATGCGTTCATAGATACTTCTTTGAGGAGACGGACCTTTTAGGTAAATATTTCATAATTTTATATTTTAGTTATTTAAGTTGAGGAGATGGACCTTTCAGGTAAATATTTCATAGTTTTATATTTTAATTTTGAATAATACCTCAACGGAACTTTGTCATGAATTTTATTAATGTTGTATTTTAAGACAATACGTATTTCAAAGCTAAATAAAAGAAAAGTTGATCAATTTTTTTATTTCATCACTAATGAATGTTTTAAGAAATCCCATGCCATTTCAGAATCCTATTTTATTTTTATACTAGATTATGAGAGGTAAATGTAAACAACTAACTTCTGATAACTCAGGCATTTTTGTCTGAAACGCTGGGTTCCGTGTCTAAAATTACCTCTATAATAAGATAAATTTCTTCAGTTTAATTCCCTTGATATTATGTATAATTCCATGCTCTATGACAAGAGAGGCCTAGAAGTCCCGTTGGCCTACCAGCCAGCTGCTGGTCTCTCATCCGCATGTGTTAATCACAGAGGCAAACGATCATCCAACCAGTACAGGGCGACATGTGGTCAGCATATAAAATTTCTCAGCCATTATAGCTGGTAAACTGATACTCATTGAACCTATCCAAATTACTTGCAATGCTGGGTGCTCACAGGTTACATATTGGCCAAAATTCTGTGAGAAAATTCACCCCAAGTCCCATAACCCTGCATCAAGGCATGATGCCATAAACTACTCGGCTATGTCATAGGACAGGGAGTAGATGTGTATGTAAACCATCTACACAAATTCGACATAATGCTAGATCAAGGGATGAGTTGAGGTCCCTATTATTGAAGATTAGTGATATACACGGACGTTGGCTAACCAAGCCCATTGCACTGATACTCTGTATATATGGAATCTCATTATATACGGTGAGTCTAAATTCCCCTTACAGAGTTTGAGGACTTATAGAGGGGACCAAGAAAATTAAATTTAACATAGAAACCCATGTCCGGAAATGTACATTTTTTTCTGTTACATACAAAATACCACTACAACTCATGTTGCTCTCTGCAACTCCTGCTGCCTGTTGCCTGGAACCACTTATAAGAAGGGACTGATGTGACAACCACTGACTTCAATACAGAAGCGGTGCTTCCGTATCAAGTTCTCGTACATACGATCACCAATCCCTGGTCCTCCAACATCCGCCGCAGCCATAACTCGTGCTAGTAGGTCTTCCTCAGATTCTACAGGGGTATTGTAAATTAAGGTTTTCTTGTGACCTCACAGGTAGTAGTCTAGCGGGGTCAAATCGGGAGAACGTGCAGGCCAAGCAATCGGACCTGCCATTGCACTGAGCTTTGCCATACAATAACATCATGTCTGCATATTCTGCAAATGTGTATGCCATGGATAACAGCAACACAGTACCAATGAAGTATATACCTTGAATTTTGCTGTGTACTATCGTGAAGGATTACTACTGTACTGTGCAGGTGAAAACATCTCTGGGCAGATCACAATCTCAACTGAACAGCACATAAACAAACTTGCAGTGGACATGGAACATCAGGTGAGTGGTGAATGACATATGGACTACCCTAGTCAAGACTATCCTAGTAATTGGTGCCGAAAATGCAAGTGTGGTGATTTTGCATGTAGCGGAAAATCAATATGTTTCCAGACATCAGTTTCTATGCTAAACTTAATTTTCCTCAAACTCTGTAAGGGGAATTTATACTCACCCTGTAAATAAAATACAGAAAACTATATGGTAATTATTCAAACTAAATTGAGGAAAGTAGAGAACAAACAAAGTAAATAATTTACATATATCTATCTTATTAATTAAATTACAAATTTGTTTAACAATCTTGAGTTAAGCAATAACATCCTGGAGTTAGTTTTAAATTAATTATTGTTTCCTTTCTCAATTTGTCCCTAAAAATATTTGATAATTTTTCAGGAGGAATTAGGTGTGCATGAACGCAAATAAAAATAATCTTGTAAACAAAAAATAATGCATATTACTGCATATAACTAAAATTACACACATATTTTTGCTAATAAATTTATAGGAACATTAAATGTGAGTCTACCGCTGTAGTCTCGAGGTAGCATGCTGCCTTGTCACACAGCGGGCCGAGTTCGATTCCCGGTCGGGGCAGTTTTTCTATGTGAGGTTTTTAGTGGAGTTTTCCTCACCTGTAAGACAAATGTCAGGAAAACTTTAAGGCCCAAATGGTCCCCAAAATCATATGGCCATCATCTTCATCATCACCCTTACCATAATCATCATCATCATCCTTCACCGGTGTGGAAAGCAACAGAAAGCTACCACACCTACAATTCCCTAGTAAAACTGCAAGCATAGAATGAAGATGCTATGAGTGCAGTGAAGGACCTGCCTTTGGGCAGAATTACTATGGATGGATGGATTAAATATGTATATGAGGGTAACAGATATCAAGCAACTTGAGTGAGCAGAAGCATTTGAGATTTGTGTTTGGGAGGTCCAAGATTCAAACCCCAGTGCTGACCAAATTAAGGTATTTTCCTCATTTCCCTGATTGTTAGACAAATTCTGGGTTGGGATTTCATTATCAAGACATGTTTAATCACAATCACCATTTCATAGTATTTATTACTAAAATGAAGAGTAAAAACTTCCCACAAGATTAAATAATAGAGGAGATAGTGTATTTCAATGCTTTAACCACTGTGAACTTCTAAATTATTTGAAAACTGTTTGTCTACCTGCACCCTACTCTTTGTGCCATTTAGACACGTTGAATAAATCTAACTTTTTTAGGAAATCTGAATTCCAGCATGATACTATACAACTCCTCCCTCTTAATTGAATCATATGCCATTTTTAAGTCTACATACAGTTGATGTATAATGCCATTATATTCCCCTTTTTTTTTTTCTAAAATATGTTTTATATTAAAAATCTGATCCATTTTAGACCACATAATACAAAGTTTGGGTATTTGAAAAGATAGATTTCCTATGAAACAGATACCCGTTTGTCTACCTGCACCCTACTCTTTGTGCCATTTGGACACGTTGAATAAATCTAACTTTTTTAGGAATTCTGAATTCCAGCATGATACTATACAACTCCTCCCTCTTAATTGAATCATATGCCATTTTTAAGTCTACATACAGTTGATGTATAATGCCATTATATTCCCCCTTTTTTTTTCTAAAATATGTTTTATATTAAAAATCTGATCCATTTTAGACCACATAATACAAAGTTTGGGTATTTGAAAAGATAGATTTCCTATGAAACAGATACCCGTTTGTTCTACCTGCACCCTACTCTTTGTGCCATTTGGACACGTTGAATAAATCTAACTTTTTTAGGAATTCTGAATTCCAGCATGATACTATACAACTCCTCCCTCTTAATTGAATCATATGCCATTTTTAAGTCTACATACAGTTGATGTATAATGCCATTATATTCCCCCTTTTTTTTTCTAAAATATGTTTTATATTAAAAATCTGATCCATTTTAGACCACATAATACAAAGTTTGGGTATTTGAAAAGATAGATTTCCTATGAAACAGATACCCGTTTGTCTACCTGCACCCTACTCTTTGTGCCATTTGGACACGTTGAATAAATCTAACTTTTTTAGGAATTCTGAATTCCAGCATGATACTATACAACTCCTCCCTCTTAATTGAATCATATGCCATTTTTAAGTCTACATACAGTTGATGTATAATGCCATTATATTCCCCCTTTTTTTTTCTAAAATATGTTTTATATTAAAAATCTGATCCATTTTAGACCACATAATACAAAGTTTGGGTATTTGAAAAGATAGATTTCCTATGAAACAGATACCCGTTTTTTTCTACCTGCACCCTACTCTTTGTGCCATTTGGACACGTTGAATAAATCTAACTTTTTTAGGAATTCTGAATTCCAGCATGATACTATACAACTCCTCCCTCTTAATTGAATCATATGCCATTTTAAGTCTACATACAGTTGATGTATAATGCCATTATATTCCCCCTTTTTTTTTCTAAAATATGTTTTATATTAAAAATCTGATCCATTTTAGACCACATAATACAAAGTTTGGGTATTTGAAAAGATAGATTTCCTATGAAACAGATACCCGTTTGTCTACCTGCACCCTACTCTTTGTGCCATTTGGACACGTTGAATAAATCTAACTTTTTTAGGAATTCTGAATTCCAGCATGATACTATACAACTCCTCCCTCTTAATTGAATCATATGCCATTTTTAAGTCTACATACAGTTGATGTATAATGCCATTATATTCCCCCTTTTTTTTTCTAAAATATGTTTTATATTAAAAATCTGATCCATTTTAGACCACATAATACAAAGTTTGGGTATTTGAAAAGATAGATTTCCTATGAAACAGATACCCGTTTGTCTACCTGCACCCTACTCTTTGTGCCATTTGGACACGTTGAATAAATCTAACTTTTTTAGGAATTCTGAATTCCAGCATGATACTATACAACTCCTCCCTCTTAATTGAATCATATGCCATTTTTAAGTCTACATACAGTTGATGTATAATGCCATTATATTCCCCCTTTTTTTTTCTAAAATATGTTTTATATTAAAAATCTGATCCATTTTAGACCACATAATACAAAGTTTGGGTATTTGAAAAGATAGATTTCCTATGAAACAGATACCCATTTTTTTCTACCTGCACCCTACTCTTTGTGCCATTTGGACACGTTGAATAAATCTAACTTTTTTAGGAATTCTGAATTCCAGCATGATACTATACAACTCCTCCCTCTTAATTGAATCATATGCCATTTTTAAGTCTACATACAGTTGATGTATAATGCCATTATATTCCCCCTTTTTTTTTCTAAAATATGTTTTATATTAAAAATCTGATCCATTTTAGACCACATAATACAAAGTTTGGGTATTTGAAAAGATAGATTTCCTATGAAACAGATACCCTTTTTTTCTACCTGCACCCTACTCTTTGTGCCATTTGGACACGTTGAATAAATCTAACTTTTTTAGGAATTCTGAATTCCAGCATGATACTATACAACTCCTCCCTCTTAATTGAATCATATGCCATTTTTAAGTCTACATACAGTTGATGTATAATGCCATTATATTCCCCCTTTTTTTTTCTAAAATATGTTTTATATTAAAAATCTGATCCATTTTAGACCACATAATACAAAGTTTGGGTATTTGAAAAGATAGATTTCCTATGAAACAGATACCTGATAATCCCACATTGAATGAATTACTACTAGTGATGAAACAGTTAGTCATTTGGCCGGATATCGGATATCCGGTTTGGCCAGATACTAGGTATCCAGCCAACCTTCAGGCCAGTTAGCCAGATATCCGGCTGAACATTACCGATTGGCGCATCGTAATGAGTGGGAGCTTGCATAGGTGGTGCATAAACGATTGGTCAGACTTGGGTGAATTTGAGTCTTTTCGTTCATGAGAGAAATTAGCAAGTGTTTCAATGACTTGTTGAATTGATTGCAAACACTATCATTTGAGTTTATTAAAAAACATGCTATTGTAGTTTTAGGTTATTATAAAAGTATTTTATAAGTAATTCTAAAATGATTTTGTATCTCGCGAAGCTCATGACATGTTCTGGAATTACTTGAATGAGGTAACAAATGAAAGCAACAGTAATCAGTCTCACGATCAAGAAAAAAAAAACACGATTGCATGTGAGATTGATTTTTATCTGAAGTTAGTCCAAATTGATCATGATCATGGCCCTTATATTTAGTGATCAGCTAATGCTACGCAACACCCAAACTCACCAATGTTTGCCAAAATTTATCTTTCAGCACTCTACTGAAGCAGCATATACAGCGAAAGACTTTTTTTTCTTCTGAAGCTGGCCTTGTCTATAAAGACAAGTGAAACCATTTGTTGCCTCTTATTAAAGAGAAATTGGTATTCATTACCATAATTTGCCCTTAGTGCAGTACAAGTACTATTTTTTTTTGTAAAATGAAAAAAAAAGTTGATTATATTTGTTATATGGATTAAATAAAGTAACTAATTTTACATTTCATAATTTTTTTAATCCGATATCTGGCTAGATAGTAAATTTAGAGTGGATACCAGATAGTTACCGGATATCCATTTCATTCCTAGTTACTATTTCTTCTAAATCCACATTGATGATCACCTATTTTCTTCATGTATCGTGTTCCAGAGTTTGTCTTTACTAGTTTTTCCTAACATACTTCTTAAATATTTCATCCCCACTCCCTGAATTTTACTTAAATCTTTCTTTGTTGCAGTCGATGTTTCAGTCCTACAAAGTAAATATTGTTCAAGGTTATGTTTCATACATTATTTTTAAAATTCAATGGTAAATTCTGGTTCCATAACAAACATTTAATTAAATGATGGCACCTATGCAATTTTGTATTCTTCTGCTTATTTCTGTTTGGATTATTTATTTATTTGTTAATTTCACTCCCTAAACATTCAAACTCTTCAACTTCTACGAAATAGTGACCTCTGAATTAATTTTATATTCTTCTATTTTTGTTTTCTTGTTACTTTCATCACTACTGTCTATTGTGCATTGATTTTTAGCCCAAATTCCCTTGAAGTATCATATAATTTTACTAATATTTTGCTTCATTTTGTCTCAAATTACCAAAAAAATATGGCATAAATATATTTTGTCATGAACCCTCAGGGGTCCCCATCAAGGGGATATGTGGTATGGCGACCACAAGGTGCCCAAGCTGAGCAAAACATTGCTTCCACTTACTTGTGTTTTGCTCCTACTTTTATCTATTCTATATATAGTCTCCCTTGACTAACGCTTGTTTTTTTTCTGACTCCGATGGTATTAGAGCATTTGAGGCCTAGGAGATCTTTTACTTCTTATACTTTATCCTCATCTACCTAAACTTTCTATTCATACTTTGCACAATCCCTCATAGGTACTCATCCAAAAAAGATGAGGTGGCTTAAGTTTAATAACTTAAGCACATAAATATTTAAGAGGTACCTACATAAGCTGTAAAAACATCCAATGCAGCCCCACTATTTTTCAATAACAAAATATGATGGATAATCTCTCACAACAATATATCCTGACTACTCCTCATCTTTGGACTCTAAGCAGATGGAATATACTACAAACATCGGGCGCTATATCCATCTTTTGTAAAATGAAGAACAATATAGTGGAACTTTGTGTTGTCAGCAAATAGCTGGATACACAAAGAAGATAGATATTTTGTCATGAACTAGGCAAAGAAATGAGGTAGGTATAGGGATTAGAATTTTTAATTAATTCATTTTTTTACATACAAAGGTAAAAGATTTGGCATAAAAGGTTGTATTTTAGTTTGTACCATATTTATTTCTCACTTTCTTGATTAATCAAAATCCAATTTTTTTTGTAATTACAATAAAAACAATTAAAATATTATACCCACTAAGGCATAACTTAAAAAAAACATTCATGTTGTTTAAAGCTTTAGCTTAAATTTAATAGATTCAGCGAGTCATCAATACTTTTATCAACATAGTTTTCTTTTTTTAAAATTGCATTTATAATGCATGGTGATCTTGGCAATGATACTGCATATAAGATTTTCCAGTTCTCCAGAAATTATACAAAAGAACACCAATATACTGAGCCTCGATTTAACACAAAATTAGAGGTACATCATAAGAATCCATCACTTTAAAATTTTAAGTAAAAACATTACTTTTTGCAGTTCATAAAATAAATCAATGGCACAATAACTCTGAAGAGCCAAGGCCAGCTCAAGTGGTTGATAGCAGATGACTGTACAGGGAGTCACATGATTAGCACAATGGAATCCCACAACTTTAGTTTCAACTTTCTTAATCAGATTTTGTTGCTTCTTAATTCAAACAGCTACTCTGTTGTCACCATGGGGCTAAGTAGACTTAATTTCAGACCCTACACACAAAGACAAATTTCAATGGTATAATAGGAATTGAACTAGAATCTTTGAATTGCTAGACAAATATGTTAATACATATTGTAAAATCAAATGTTTCCTACCTCTCCTCATATAAATCTTCTAAGTAGATTGCGATTTCAAGACCATAACGGTCTCATCTTTAGTACTACCTTGGCGACTCAAAAAAAAAAAATGTTAACACATACATTACAGAGGCAGTCTTTCTACAATGTATGGAATGTAATAATAGTTTCAACTTAATTTATCCAGAATATTTTTTTACATTCCCATCTCTTTAAAAAAATCATGGCATGAAAGGCCTAGGAGGCCCTTAGTCTATTAGCCAGGGGCTGGCCTCACATCCATTGTGTGTCACATTGGTGTTACAGAAGTAGACAGTTAATTAGCTGGTGTAGGGGTAACATGTGGTCAGTATGTACGGTAGCCACTGTAACTGGTATTCTGAATCTGGAGTCGCTACTTATTGTAGCTACTCAAGTTCCACACTGGCTGAAATTCCATCAGAAATATTCTTACCCTAAGGTGATACGAACCCCCGTGCAAGTTCCATAGCTCTGCACCAAGGCCGCTCAGCTATGGCATGGGACATATTCCCATTTCTTTTGAATTTAAATAGGGGCACGCCATAGCGTAGTGGTTAAGGCACTGCACTACAAGCCGGAAGGTCGTGGGTTCAAGTCCCAGTGGGGTCAGGATTTTTAAACTGACCCAAACCTTCTGGCAGCACAATGGCCCTGGGGTCGACTCAGCCTCTAACAGAAATGAATACCAGACACTTGTTCTGGGAGTAAATGTGGCCATCATGCAAAACTGACAACCCAGCTGACATCAAGTGCCGATTGTTCAGAAAAAAGTGGGAGCCTTAACCTCCTACTACCCTAAGGGCCTCCCGAGGCCTGTAGTGGGAATACTTTACTTTACTTTTTTAAATTTAAATTCACCAATCAGTTAAACTTTACATTTCATTCATTTCATTTTGAGATGGACACAGTAACTTCCATGATAGAGAACTAAGTGGGTGATCATCTTGTTACAAGTGGATGAAGTGGTTAGACAGAATCACAATTTCAAACGGATGAGAAGCTCAAGGAGAGTGTCCTTGGATGACTATATTCACTGGTGGCAGAGTTTTACACAGAAGGGATTTTGAAGCTTGTGAAGCATTATGACATGTTTGAATATAAACAGAAATTATGTTGAATATTTAACTCATGCCCCAAATGGGAGTCAATGACCAATCACATTTCAATGAATTTTGATTTACAACCAATCACAGCCTTTTTCACCTTGATTTAATCAATTTAATTTTATCATATTAAAATCAAGCTCCTCCTTTCTAACATTCTAAATAGGTCAGAGCATTATTTTGCAGTGACTGACTCTCTACGAAATACGTTGAATATAGCAATTTATATATTAAGATGTAAGAATCCTAGAATGCAAGTGGCTCCCAGATTGTATACATAGTGGACAAATGTAACCAGATACTGCTTGTGCGGGATATAATAGAAAAACATTTGTAGCAATTGATTATATCACAATAAAAAGAAACCACTGTTTGCAATTTCTTAAACGTATTATTTCCCAGGTATTTACGTTCCAGAAAAATATAATTGACATTTTACATCATAGGACATCAGAAATTAATTAATAACCTATAATGTTGGTTATAAACAGTTTGATGTGTTTCATTTTTTCTCCACTAGGGTGTATTCTTACAATGTTGCAATCCTTTGGCAATAAATAATATGATCTGGTTGCAGTGATGAACAAATGAAACATAACAAATGTTTCTCATTTGTTTTCAAACATCGCCGTTTACATTAAATATATAAATATTTTAAAATAACTATATTTAAATAATGATTTGTGAGTAAACAGCTTAATTTTATTCGTTAAATAGTCCTAACAAATACCACTCATGATTTCCAAATTCTCTACATAAATTCACGTCACTTCATGACATCATGAATTTATCGATAATTTGGAAATCACATATGGCATTACTTATGAAAAATAATAGAATTGTGTAATTTTCACTGATATGTAAGAAATGTTCTTATAATAGAGAGTTTCCTGAAATAAAATTATGGGAACTTACTTTCCAGATCACCCTCATATTAACTATACTGCAGGGAAATTATAAAAGGGGGCATAACGTATATTACCTGGTACTAGGAGTATAACAAAGTTCTACCATAGCCTATTGTACTTCGCATAACTTTTATATCATGAAAGTATATAATCTCTTTCAAATAAAAATTCAAATATCCTGAAGTTGTCATTTCTATTATTAAAAAAGATAAACCAATGAAAAAAATAATCTCCATCTTGGTAAATGTCTGAAATTGAATCTGGGATGTCCAACCCATAATCAGATTCTTTAATACCGGGCCCAGTGCTTTCTCTTTTAACCCAACTCAGTGTATGAAAACTATCACATTTCATTGTGCCATTTTGTAAATTACAAAATCTACCTAAAATATTGCTCTTACATTGGCCAACTCACTTGGTGGGGAAATAATTCTAAACTATTCCAGCAAATATCTTCTACTGTTTCACATGTTTTGCTGTAGATTTCTTTTTTTCTTCACATTTGTAGATACTGCAGGAATCTGTTCTCACTGCTTTAAACAATTCTTTCATGCCCATTGCCTCTGCATTTTTATCTGATGTTCTGAAAAAGAGCAAAACATAATAAATTAACAAATTTTAATTATTTTCAAAGTAAGAAAACATTACAAACAAATTCAATTTGAGCCTTACTTTAAGGGAGGAAAGGAGATTACAAGTATTTCAGAATAAAGTACTTAGGAAAATTTTTGGACCAAAGAGAGATGAACAAACAGGTGAATGGAGAAGACTACATAACAATGAACTACATGGTCTTTATAGGAAGCCAGATATAATAAGAACAGTTAAGTCTCATAGACTGCGATGGGCAGGACATGTTGCACATATGGGGAATGAAAGACTTGCATGGAAACTTCTTGTAGGAAAGCCAGAGGGAAAACGCCCAGTTGGTAGACCAAGAATGAGGTGGGATAATAACAAACTATGATTTGAGGGAAGTAGATTATACAGGGAATGATTGGAAAGCATTAACTCAGGATAGGGATGTATGGAGAGCTTATGTAAGCGCGGCCATGAACCTATGGGTTCGATAGTGCCAGTAAGTAAGTAAGTATTCAATTTGAGAACAAGATAGTTAGGAAAATTTCTAGGGATGTACTTACTCATGGGCAGCATGCCAGAAAGCTTTTTGTATAACGTTGCCACTTGGTTCTCTTCCTAGCCGTGACATCTCACAGAAGATTCTGTTCTCGCATTCTGGATCATCTAATGATTCTACACCATACTTTTCCAATAAATGAAGAATAGGATACGATGTCATGTCCAGTGTTTCTACCGAACGCTGACGACTTGGTAAGTCTGGACTGAAACACAAACTCATCTTGTTGATTCACCCAATCAATATCACTTTAATTTAAGACAACAATACAAAAATATTTATTTTGATTACAGGACATAATAATAATAATAAAAATAATAATAAACGGTGTTAAGCATTATTTTGGGGAAATTCATAATATACAAAATAAAATTAATGGTAAATCTAATAAGGTATCAACATATCAGGAATATTTTCAAAACAAGTATCATAATGGCATTAAAGGCAATCAAATCTAATGAATCTAGAACCAGAAGATCAATCTTCGATGAAGAAATGGAATGAAAAATTTAGTAGATTGTATATAACCAGTCATTCCAGGAATAGAATCTGTTTAAGTTGATGATGGACAACATAATTTCTAAATATTAATAAAGGAAGAACATTTATTTTTATTTCATTATTTTCAATCATTATATTTAATAACTTTCTAGGACTATTCCCATACATCTTTAAGTAAGAAACCTTGAAGGTAGTGAGTGGGACTCTACCTTACCATGGATGTATAGTGATGAAGGGGGGAAAAGTAGACCTATAAGGTTTTAAACTTACGTTACAGTCCCATTTATGTGATATAATAGTATTTAGACAATGTATATTAACTTCTCTATGATAAATTACCTTTTATCCATTTGCTGTCATCTGAAGTTATTGTAATCCTTTAGACATGATACAAAACACAAATCCTAACAATCCCATCTACTCAGTGCTTTATAAATAAATAAATAAATAAATAAATAAATAAATAGCTTTATTTTACCTGGCAGAGTTAAGGCCTTGTCTGCCACTCAACCAGGTTTTAAAAAATAAAAAAAAATAGTCTTACATCTAAATCACAATAAACATAAACGATTACATGTTATAAATACAATACAATTAATATTTATAATGTATTTTTAATTTACTCTAGATTTAATGAATTAAATGTATAATATGTACAAGATATATATAAAAAAAGAGAAAAATTATTAATGACCTAGTATAAATTTAAATAAATAGAGAAAAATTAATTATTAGACAACAGGTAACTGTATAAGCATGACTTAAAAGTGCCAAGTGTGCAGCAACCCCTGATATCTTGAGGAAGGAAATTCCAGGAGCGGGCAGAGGCTACTGTGAAGGAAGTAGAATAAAAGGAAGTGATATGAAGAGGAATTGTTAGCAGACTGTTATCTTGTGACCTAGTGTCAATATTGTGGTGAGAGGATAACTTATCAAATCTGGACGCCAGGTAAGTAGGAGTGTAGGAATTCAGAAGCTTGAAAAGTAGTGAAAGAGAGTGTAATTTACGTCTGTCAGTAAGATGGAGACAAGAGAGGTTATTGAAGTGTTCGGAAATATGGTCATAATGGTGGATATTGAAAATGAATCGAACGCAAGCATTATGAACACACTGCAGTCTCTGCGACAAGTCATAGTTTAGATCATTATATATAATGTCACAATAATCGAAATGACCATTATATGCTTTTAGGAAAATTTATATTAACAAGTAGAAAAATACAAAATACTGAAGTAATGGAAGACCGAATAAATACAACCCCTTTGAATGAAGAAAGATATAAAGTAAGTTTACTCTATAATGAGAGTATAAAATATCTTTTTAAATCAAGATTAAAACAAAAACTTAATTTAAATTTAAATAAATCTGCAGTGGAAATGATCAATTAAAGGAAAGTATACATTCAGCAGCTTTAGAAGCACTTGGGACAGAAAATCTAGAATTAAAAAGAAATAATGAATGGTTTAATCACGATATTAAAAAATTAGCAGAAGAAAAAAAGAAAGCATGGATGAAATGGTTATCAGATCACTCAACAACATCTCGAAATTAATATATCACTTTAAAACATAAAACAAAGGTGGAAGTGAGAAGAACAAAAAATGAGTACTGGGATAATATATGCTCAAATATAGATCATTTGATTGGATATGCTAGATCCAAAGAAGCTTGGAAAACATTACAAAATATCAGGAAATCAGAAAGAAAGAAGATAAATATTATTTAATTAATAGATAAATATTCAGTTGATAAGACTATCAGAATGGATGCAACATTATAAAGGTTTACTTCAAGAAAATAGAAATGAGTTTCAACTTCAAGATACAGATGTAGAATATAAATTTGACACTCCAGAGATAACAGAAGATGAAGTTAAAAGATCTTTGAAAGAGGCAAAAAATGGGAGAGCACCAGGACCAGGAAATATTCAGACAGAACTCCTAAAATATGGAGGAGATATTTTAGTAATATTTTTAACAAAACTTTTTAATAAAATTGAAATTGGAGACGATATCCCAGAAGACTGGAATTTATTGTATATTACTCCTATTTTTAAAAAAGATGATAAAAAACTGTGTTCCAATTATAGAGGTATAAGCGTTTTACCTTCAACAGCTAGGATTTTAAACTTAAGGAGATAAAAGATAACTCAAGAGAACAATGTGGATTCCGGAGTGGAAGATCATGTATTGATAATATTTTCTGTATTAGACAATTGCAAGAGAAAATCCTAGCAAAAATAAAGAACTACATATGACCTTTATTGATTCAGAGATGGCATATAATCGTGTACCTTGACAATTGTTATGGACGCAATGAGAAATATGAATATGAGTGATAAATGGATTAATATTGTTAGGAGGACCTATAGTAATACAAAAGCTAAAAGTAAAAATACAGAATAATTTAACTGAGGAATTCACAGTGAATAAAGGTCTTAAGCAGGGATGCAGTTTGTCACCAATTCTTTTTAACATTTATTTATACCAGGCTCTTAACTTATGGTATAAAAAATGTTCTGAAATGGGTATTCCTATAGGAGGAAAAGTACTGCATTCATTGTTGTTTGCAGATGATCAAATAATTTTTGCAGGGGATGAAGATGATATGAAATATAAGATAAATAAACTAATGGAAGAATATAAAAAATGGGGACTGAATATAAATTTACAGAAAACAGAATATATGTGTTTGGGAAAGGATGTGGATGACCTCATAATCGAAACAGGGAAAATAAAAAAAATGTGAATTTTTTAAATATCTTGGGTCAATAATTACAAGTTTAGGTACCTGTGAGAGAGATGTACAGACTAAAATTGCAATGGCAAAAAATGCAACTAAAATATTACATGGAATAATTTGGAACAAAAATATCACAAAGAAAACTAAAATGAAAATTTATAAGAGCATAATACAGAATATTTTGTCATATGGAAGTGAAACTTGGTCTTTGATGGAAGTACAAAAAAATATAATTAGAACAGTTGAATTTGATTATTTTAGAAGAAGCCTTCAAAAAAAAACAAGACAGGATAAAATAAGAAATGAATTCCTTTGGAGAGAAATGAATGTCACCACATCTGTTGTTAAGAGGATTGAAAATCAAACACTTAAATGGTATGGCCATGTACAAAGAATGGAAAATGAAAGATGGCCAAAAAATATATACCAATGGTCACCCCCTGGAAGAAATAAACGTGGCAGACCAAGATGGAAATGGAAAACCTACGTCAGAACTATAATGGATGATAGGAATTTGGAAGAGGGAGATTGGAATGATAGAGATAAATGGAAACTGAAGAAGGCAAACCTATAAATGGGGGAAAGCCGAAGAAGAAGAAGAATCGAAGTGTGGCAACACAAAATTCTGCACAAGGATTTGTTTTAACGAAACTGGAAGAAAATTCTTTAAATGTCTAAGATAATGTAAGATGGAGAAAGTCTTTTTACATATGTGTTTCACTTGTGTTTGCCAGGTTAAATTTGCATCCAGATGTAATCCAAGATCTATAGTGTAAATTACAAGGAAATAGACTTATAAAATTCCACACCAGATATTTGGAGGGACTCTGATATTCATAAATATGACAATATAATAAATTTAAATTCACTTATAAAACATAATAAAATACTTATATGAATTTAAGTAACATTTTATCACCCCACCTCATATTTTTCTTCTTCTTCGTCTTGAAAAACTGCTCATCTTCAAGAGGCAGCTCTTCAAAACAACATAAAAGTCATGAAAATTCTGAGGATGGAATCAAAGAAGGTCCCAAAATTGATCTCTGAAGAAGAAGATGAAGAAGAAGAAGAATATGAGGTGAGGTGATAAAATTGTACTTAAATAAATAATACCTTATAGTGTTAATTCTAAAAATTCACTTCTGTGAATATTTATCTTTGACCGATCATGATTTAGTAATGATTAATCTCAAAAGAAGATACTAATACAGTCTGAACTCTCTGTACATAGCAAATCTGTTGACTGCATGAACAAGAATAGGTTACTCTAGTTAGCAGTTAATTTATTTCCATCTTTCATATCTGGATGCCAAAAGTATAAATATTAATGCAAATTTAGTGAGATTATTATACTTACGTAGTTGTATTTATGGTGAGAATGTTAGGAGGCAGAGCAGCCAACAATAGTCCTAGAGGTATGAACGCAGCAAGCATATTCATCACTTTCTTCCACATGCTTGTCTTCTCCCTGTAACCAAAGCATTATTTTCAAATTTTCTAACAACTCTATAATGTTACTTAAAGGTGCTATCAAAATATTGCAGGATCAAAATAAAAATTATTTTTACACTTTTCTTTTAACATAACACATGGTAACCTCAATGTTGGAATTATCTTTTAACTTATATATTTTGGAAACATATTCTACATCCTACAATGCTCTATTTCTAATATTCTTAATTAAATGTACAAGTAATAAAAATAGCATATAAATAATAATTTTGAGCTTTTTAGTATTTGTAAGAATTTTAAAAATGTGATCTCATTCAAAGCTACTTTACATTCTATACACCATGTCCACAAATATAGTATCATACTTTAAACTACTACTACTAACGTCGCTTTGGATAATCGTATCTAAATGAAATTGGTGTCAATCAATAAAGAAACTCAAAAAGTTTTGTGCATGTTAACAATGTCAACAGTGGAGAATAATGGACAACAATACAGAAACTAAACTAAATTTAATCATGTTTTTTATAGTCAATATGGGTTCACTCGTGGGGGCCACATTCAATGTCTATGAGGTATAGCAAAAACATTTTGAGTTTCTTGTTTGATTGTCACCAATTTTATTTAGATACGATTATCCAAAGCGACGTAGTAGTAGTTTAAAGTATGATACTATATTTGTGGACATGGTGTATATTAATAACCATATCTGAAAGCAGTAAGAAAACATTTAAAAGAAATACATATTTCATGGAAACTTTAAATGAAACAATTGAGAAAAAAGTAACATAACAATGTAGATAATGGAGGGGATACAATAGCAGACCTTATGGTTTACCTAGGGAAATGCAAGAAAATGGATAAATATTCCCTTAGTATACTGCTGTAGTTTGTAGAATTTTAGCAGATCCATGGTTTTGAATTGTATTCATAAAGTCCAGGAGTGGAAAAAACTAAACCCCCCAGGAGTAAAAATATGTAGAGGAAACCAAATACAAACAATAATCTTCACAGATGATCAAGTACTTCTAGCAGAGAATGAAGATGATTTACAGAGATCAGTGTTTAAATTGCAGAATACCCTGGAAAAATACAACATGAAAATATCTGAAAATAAAACCAAATCCATGGCAATCACTGGAAAGGGACTTTCGAGAGTAAAAATAACAATAAATAATAAACCAATAGAACAAGTAACAACTTTAATTATTTAGATAATAATATATCACAGTTTCATAATCAAAAAGATGTGGAAACAAATTTAGAAAAATATAACAGACTAAATGGTATAATTAGGAGAAATTTTGGAAAACAAATGAGGAAAGAAATACAATTGAGATTTCATAATGCCATAGCCAAACCTGCTCTACTATATGGAAGTGAATGCTGGATACTTCGAGCAAAAGATAAATCCCGCATTAATAGTTTACAAATGAGATTCCTCCGATCACTAACAGGAGTAACTTTAAGGGATAGAATGAAGAGTGATGAGATAAGGATGCAGTGGAATAGTAGGGAAATGGTGGAACATATACAAAATTATCATAAGTAATGCCACGAGTGATTTCCAAATTATCGATAAATTCACGACTCACGAAGTGAGGAGTGAATTTATCTAGAGAATTTGGAAATCAAGAGTGGCATTTGTTAGGACTATTTAACGAATAAAATAAAGCTGTTTACTCACAAATCATTATTTAACTACAGTTATTTAAAAATATTTTTATATTTAAAGTAAACGGTGATGTTTGAAAACTAATGAGAAACGATAGGTAGCCTACGCTTCTACTGCTTCTTTTGTTTATCACTGCAACCAGATCATACTATTTATTGCCAAAGGAACGCAATATTGTAAGAATGCTCTCTAGTGGAGAAAAAATGAAACACATCAATCTGTATATTAATTCATTTTTGATGTCGTATACATTTAAGAAAGTGCAAACAGTGGTTTCTTTTTTTGGTGGTATAATCAATTGCTACAAATGTTGACATGTAAGCACTATTATATACAATCTGGTAGCCGTATTTGTTATAGGCTCAGTCACTGCAAAATAACGGTCAGACCTGTTCAGAATATTAAAAAGGAGGAGCTTTGCTTAATATATGATAATCCTAACGTTGATAATTATTTCGTGAAACACGTCTCTGATTGGTTGTAATACAGAAATCATTGAAACGTGATTGGTCATTGACTCCCATTTGGGGCATGAGTTAAATAGTCAGATTAAATGGTTCCAACACGTCCAGAGAATGTCAAATTCCCATTTACCAAAGATGATTTACCACCTCAAACCTAAAGGCAAAACAGACCTTGGAAGACCCTTCAACCGATGGAAAGATCAGTTTTTGTAGTCGCAGAATGGGCATCATCACCCAATACTGCAAACGGAAGAAGAAGAAGAAGAAGTTTTATTTTTAAGGGAGGTAGAAGTTGAATTGAAATATATGAGTAAAAATATCTCTGAGTGTTCTTGGATGATAGCTATGTTATGAGTTTTAACAGTAAGGGGGGGATCCATAATTATAATGAGACACTTTACCATACAAACTTGAGAATTTGTAATTTTTTTGCTTCCAACTTATGAAAGGAAAGAATGCTGTTAAGACGGTTTACTAACTAAAACTAACTCACTGCCATTATCTAACATGAAGGTTTATGGCCGCTAGGATATAAGCTCTCCACACATTCATATCCTGAGCTAATGTTTTCCTATTATCCTCTGCATAATCTACTTCCCTCAAATCATGGTTAATGTTATATTCCACCTCATTCTTGGTATACCTACTGGGTACATTCCTTCTAGTTTCTTACAAAGAGTTTCCATGTTTCTTTTTCATTCTCCATTCATGTCATATGTCGTGCCCATCACATTCTATGAGACTCATCTGTTATTATTATATCTGGTTTCCCATAAAGATCATGTAGCTCCATGTTATCTAGTCTTCTCCATTTCTTTGGTACAAACATTTTCCTAAGAACTTTATTCTCAAATACTCATAATCTTTTCTCTTCCTTTAAAGTAAGAGTCTATATTTTGCATCCATATAATATATCTGGGAGAATAATAGTTTTATATATTTTCGGTTTAATGTTTTTTGAGAGAATTTGGGATGACAGGAGTCCCTGTAATGCATAATAACAGGCATTTCCAGAATTGAGTGTATGTTTAATTTCTTTGTGCAGCTCTATTCTACCAGTTATATTATATGCATATGAAACATGGACTCTTACTTTAAGGGAGGAAAGGAGATTACAAGTATTTGAGAATAAAGTGAGATGAACAGACAGGTGAATGGAGAAGACTACATAATAGTGAACTACATGGTCTTTGTAGGAAGCCAGATATAATGAGAACAGTTAAGTCTCATAGACTGTGATGGGCAGGACATGTGGCATGAATGGGGAATGAAAGATGTGCATGGAAGCTTCTTGTAGGAAAAGCAGAGGGGACCAAGAATGAGGTGGGAGAATAACATTAACTATGATTTGAGGGAAGTAGATTATACAGAGAATGATTGGAAAACATTAGCTCAGGATAGGGATGTATGGAGAGCTTATGTCCGCGCGGCCATGAACCTACAGGCTCGATAGTGCCAGTGAGTTAGTTCAGCTCTTTCTAAACCCACCATAGCCTGTCCCAAGCCAGGTTGAAAAAGGGTGAGGGGGAGGAGTAACACCTCGTAAAAAAAAATCTTGGTTCAGCTTGCCCAGCTGATAGTATCTTGTGAGAGCCCCTTGCCAGGGTTAGGGCAGATATAGCGGAGAAGGAGTCCTTTGGTATGGTGTATATGGCAGAAGAGGCAACTTTTTATTTTTTTATATTTTTTTTCCCTACCTTGTAGATTGACGAACGGGCGGATGGGGTTTGCTAGTCCTGCAAGACAACCCATCTAGGAGAGACAACTTCGAAGTAAAATGGGACAGGCTGAGCTCTGGAGTTGGGTGAAGGCAATCGGCCTAGGGAGGAAACCCCGAATAATAAACCCGCCATGAAAATGGGTTAGCAACCCACTTCAAGGTGTATCTTATACATTGCTCGTAGTCCCAGGGATCAAGCCAATGATAGTTCGACCAGTTATCATATATGGAGCAGAAACTAGGGCTGATACAACAAAAATGAAGATCTTAAGAACTATTCAGGGGAAAACATTATTTGATAAGATACACAACACAGAAATCAGAGACAAATGTCATATCAAGACATAACCAAATTTATTATAGATAGACAAAAATATTGGAAAGGTCATATAGAAAGAATAGAAGACAACCGACTTGCAAAAAGAGCTAAAGAAGATAGACCAATGGATGGAAGAAGAACAAGAGGAAGACCAGCCAAGAGATGGATTTACAGTGAATGCACATCCAATACATCTTCCTCTGTGGAGTGATTTTGGAAATAAACAGGATGAAAATCTTACAAATTGTGATTAAGAAGAAGAAGAAGAAGAAGAAGATCTTTTATGTTTATAATAATTGTTCCTAGGTATTCGCATTCACCCACTTCTTCAAAATTTCCCTCATTTATCATTAATATTCACTTACATTATATAATGTATTTCTGTGTGTACTATATATTTAGTTTTATTGATGTTTACTTCTAGCCCCAATTTCATAGTGTTACTCAATAGAGTGTGCATGTTGGCCCACAGTATCTGCTCACTATCTCATAATAATACAAAATCATAACAGCTAATTAATACTATTGAGTTGAAGGCCTTCTTCATCATCTAAAGATTTGATAGCATGCTCTAGTACAAAATTAAATAGTAGAGGAGATGGTGCATGTCCTTGGTTAAACGCATTTGCATTTCAAAAGTATCTCGAAACTGTTTGCCTATATACACCCTATTCTTTGTGCCATTTAGACACAATTGAATAACTTTTTAGGAATTGCAAACTATAACAGGATATTATATAACTTCTCCCTCGTAACTGAATTGAATGCCCTTTTAAAGTGTACATATAGTTGATGTACAGTGCCTTTATATTCCCATTTATTTTTTAAAATCTGTCTTATACAAAAAATCCATATTGATGATCACTTATTACATTGTCAATATAGGGAGTAGGTCTGGATACTAATATATTTGTTAGAATTTTGTAAAAAGTTGTAATTATATTTTTAATAACACATTTTACTACAAACTTCATAACTGCTTTAAAATCTACAATATTCATTCATCTTACATAGCTGGAGTAGAACTGATGCATGGTATGTTTTTTTAAACAGTTCTCTCTAAGATTAAAATTTTAATAAAATAAATATAAAAATTTAACAATATCACAGTCAAATAATGAATAAAGATTTTGATACCATGTATAATGAAAAGGAAAATAAAGTTACTTCAGCATAAGAAAAATAATTTACATAATTGAATTGGTCATTTTTACATCTCACCTCATAAAAATATATGCATTTCTCATCGAGACTAGTTTCGGATAGATATTCTCAATCATCAACTAAACTCTGATTGTTGAAATTATGCTGTAAACACCAACATTCCAACTGTAGGTCAAAACATTTTCTCTCTGCGGGTCACCCGGCTAATTACGAAAGTTATCAAAGAGAATCGTTCTCAGAATATGTTGATGAATATAAAATATTTACTGATGGATTGCGATATGTGGATTAATTGTCTGAAGAGGTCAAAGTGGGCTGTGCTTTTATTATATATAAATATAATGTAGAAATTTTATTTCGACACAGTGCTCAATTTTTCAAGCAGAATTATTTATGGTGCTCAAATATACAACAAAGTGTTTGTATAATAAGTGACTCCAAATCAGCTCTACTAACTATAGCTGACAAATTTAATTTGGATCCTATTGCCTGCAAAATAGGAAACTTGCTTCAGAAGAATTCAGCATACATTTGTTTGTCCTGGATTCGAGAACACTCCGGAGATACTGGGAATGAACAAGCAGACAGTCTGGCAAAGTCAGCCGCCAGTTCAAATATACCAATTAGCTATGACTTGTGTCATCTTTCTTATATAAAGTGGAAAATCAAAAAGTACATTATCCCTGAATGGAATATATTATGGCAAAATACTAACAATGGTATGATGACTCGAGAATTATTTTTCCCAACAATCTATGACAGACTTAAATGACCAAATATGGTTCCCCGTTTTATATCTACTCAATTCTTAACCGGACATGGAAAATTTCAGGCATATATATATACATTTAAAATCATCAAATGCAACTTGTAAATGTGGAGAAGATAATCAAACAGTCAAACATGTTCTATTCAATTGTCCAATTTTGTGGTTTGAACATTACAAACTTGAAACATATTTGAATTTTAATGAAAAAGATTACTCCAGTCCTCTTTAATATATTCTTAATGATAAAAAATGTTATAATTACTTCTTTTCTTTTGTAAATAGTGTTTATTCTGAACTATAATTTAATTTTACTCTGTTCATCATTGTTATAATATTGTTATGTAATTGTCTTTTGTTCTACTGCTTTATAACAGTTTTTCTGGGTGAGGTTTTTATCGGGGTTTTTCCTCACCTGTAAGACAAATGTCAGGAAAATTTTAAGGCCCAAACTGTCCCTGAAATCATATGGCCATCACAATCATCATCATTCATATTCATCTTAGGTTAAGCTTAGGATTAGGGACTCTCCTGGCGCACCATTATCATCATCACCCATCATATCATCGGGGCAATGTAACCTCGCTGCCTTCCAGGCGCTCCAACCTCAGAAGTGGGTTACAAGTACACCATGCCAGGAGAGAAACCAGGAATGTCGAACGACAAACCTGGGGCATTTGAAAAAAAAAGAAAACATTACAAACTTAAAACATATTTGAATTTTAATGAAAAAGATTACTCCAGTCCTCTTTAACATATTCTTAATGATAAAAAATGTTATAATTACTTCTTTTCTTTTGTAAATAACGTTTATTCTGAACTATAATTTAATTTTACTCTGTTCATCTTTGTTATAATATTGTTATGTGATTGTCTTTTGTTCTACTGCTTTATGTTAATTTACTTCATAATGTTAAATAATTATAACCCTTATATACTGTAAAGTCCACTGCTGTGGTCTCGAGGTAACGTGCTGCCTTGTCATGCAGCAGGCACGGGTTCGATTCCTGGTAGGGACAGGCTCCTGGGTGAGGTTTTTTTCGGGGTTTTTCCTCACCTGTAAGACAAACGTCAGGAAGCTTAGGGCCCAACGGTCCCCGAAAATCATCTGGCCATCACCATCATCCTTTCACTATCATCATCATGAACCTTCATCGGTGTGGAAAGCAACGGGAAGCTACCACACCTGTAATTCCTAGTAAAACTGCAAAACAGCATGAAAATGCTATGATTGCAGTGAAAGACCTGCCTTGGGGCAGAATTACTAGATAGATAGATAGATATACCATAAGGTAAATTCCTGATGAACAGGACCTGATCTTAAAGTTCATCAAATCAACACCAGATGGCAACGTTATAGATGAAAATTCCAACGAAAATCCAGTAGTCATCAGTTGAAAATGAGAGGGATGTCCTCTTGAAAACTAGAGTTTCAATGTTTAAAAAAACATGAAACATGATGTAAGATAAGAATATGACTCATTCATTCATTGTTGTTAAATACAGACAAAAATGGAATACAGGGTTCATATATTGATTACATCTTAATTACATGACTTATATGCTGAGGTTTAGGTGTTTTATTGTGTTTTTACTATGGAATTACTGAATAAAATATCTGAATTAAGCTAAACAATGATTTTAACTTGCCCTAAGGATGTTTGTGAATTTACTTTCCAATGTCCTAAGCAACCAACAGTTATCATTAAAAATCTGCCTTCATACTCATAATATCATAATAGCAACCTTACTATACTCTAATTCAACCCAGGAAGTTACTACAGACCTTATGGGCTATGTCAGTGTCCCCTACCTACAGGGTAGATGTTGCCAAACTCACAATAACAGTATTTGTTTGTTAAGGAGGGGTGGAGCGGCAAGGTTGGCAGTACTTTTTCCAAATCTATGTACTATACATTTAAAAAAAATAGTCTTTCTTTTATGGCATGCAAACTAGTTTTATGGTAAATGTGAGAGTTGACACTTTCACACAGGATAGTACAGATCCACAAGAGCTTAGTGACAAGTGGTAACTGTTCTTTTTTCTTAAGAGGCTTGGATGGCTACAACTTATAACTATGTACCTGCTGTGTTGCAATCTTCAGCTTTATATACGGATTTCTCTCAAGAATGTACTGTTAAAATGGCAACCCAGTTCCCTATTCCAAACACACAGTAACTTCCTGGGTTGAATCTGAGTGTATAGTGAGCGAGAAAAAAAGTAGTAAAGGACTTACCCTTCCTGTTGAGCTATTCCTGCTTTATATCCATCTGCCCAATTGTTCCCATACTGTTTCCCAGACACTGCTGTATTTTTTGTACTTGTGTCTTTTTCTCCACTTGTAAATGGATTTTGATAGGGATATGGATGACTATTTCCTTTAAGTCCACTTGATATCTTAAATGGTGTTTCTTTTTTATTATCATAATCAAGATCTTTAAAAGTGGAAGGAAAATCTGTATCATATTTAATTGGTTTATAAGAAATAGCTTCTGTATTTATATTATATAAATTGCTCTTAGCTTCTGGAATAACAGGTTTAGGAAAATTTTGTTTATTATTGTTTCTATTCTCATATTCCTCCCTCTCCCTCTGTTGCTGTGCTTTCAAGTACTGTTGTGTATATAATACATCTGGATATGAACTTTGTTGGTGTGTTTTAACAACTTCAGCAGACCCATAATGGGATTTCTGTTCTTGAGGAATTTGGTAGTCATAGATTGGACCAACCATAGGACTTGCTGTGAAATTTCTTTGTTTATCAAGCTGTGGGGATGTTATAATAACTGGACTTGTAATCCTATGCATGTGTTCAGGGTTGGATGATGCTGACCAGTTGTTAGAGTCGCTAGTATTATTGATATTTGAGCTTCTAAAAGATGTTTCATTTTTCTTATCCATGTCTTCATCAACATGTTCGATGACATCAATCCTAGCAGTGAGATGAGCAGGATCGAAGAGTCCAAGCAGGAATAAAAGCACACTCGTGTGGATCTGAAAATAATAATCTCATTCAGATATGTCAGCAACTACATTATAGCCTGAGGCGAGACTAAATGTGATAAAAATTGAGAAATAGTTACATATAATAGGAAATTATGATATGAACACACACACACCTATATATATATTTCAATTAAATTTTGGCATTATGCAATGAAAGCCAAATATGCCATGAAAAAAAATGCCTGAACCGGGATTTGAACCTGGAATCTTGAACTCTAACGAATAGAGTTAAAGGTCCCAAGTTAAAATTCTGGTTCTAAGTCACTGGCAATATCGAACACGTAGGTTCATGGCCGCGCGGACATAATCTCTCCATACATCCCTATCCTGAGCTAATGTTTACCAATTATCCCCTGTATAACCTAATTCCCTCAAATCGTAGTTAATGTTATTCTCCCACCTCATTCTTGGTCTATCAACTGGACGTTTTCCCTCTGGTTTTCCTACAAGAAGCTTCCATGCACGTCTTTCATTCCTCCATTCATGCCACATGTCCTGCCCATTGCAGTCTATGAGATTTAACTGTTCATATTATATCTGGCTTCCTATAGTTTAAATTCTGGTTCAGGCAATAATTTTTCTTTTCATGACAAATGGAGAAGACTACACAACAATGAACTACATGGTCTTTATAGGAAGCCAGATATAATAAGAACAGTTAAGTCACATAGACTGCGATGGGCAGGACATGTTGCACGTATGGGGAATGAAAGACGTGCATGGAAGCTTCTTGTAGGAAAGCCAGAGGGAAAACGCCCAGTTGGGTGACCAAGAATGAGGTGGGAGAACAACATTAACTATGATTTGAGGAAAGTAGATTATACAGGGAATGATTGGAAAGCATTAGTTCAGGATAGGGATGTATGGAGAGCTTATGTCCGCGCGGCCATGAACCTACGGGTTCGATAGTGCCAGTGAGTAAGAGTAAGAGTAAGTATGACACATGATTTAACATGATGCATATACCGTCTCGTAGTCTGTGATGGGCAGAATAAGTGGCACAAATGGGGAATGAAAGAGGGGCATGGAAGCTTCTTGTACTGCCCCGAGGGAAAATGCCCAGTTGGTAAACCAAGAATGAGGTGGGAGAATAAGATTAACCATGATTTGAGGGAAGTAAATTATACAGGGGATGATTGAAAAAAAAACATTAGCTCAGGATAGGGATGTGTGAGGAGCTTATGTCCACACGGTCATGAGCCTACGGGTATTGATAGTGCCAGTGAGTTTGTTAGAGTTAGCATATTTAAAATGATTTCACAAAATATTGTTCGATTAATATTCTCATACATTTGAATGCTATGAAATAAAACAAGTCTTAAAAAAACTACACTTAAAATACCTAGATATTAAGCCTACAAGTCGTAGAAAAAACTTTATGCAATTCTCTTATATAGGCTTAATGGTTATTAAGACACTCGTGCTAAATTTTCAATACTCGTGAAGGCTCGCCACGAAACTTTACTACCGCACTTGTGTAACTATCATTATATGGTAAGGAGTATTTGCACAAATAACTATTATTAGTGTCGTCTGAAATTTAAAGGAGGAAAAAATGGCAAATGAAAAGACTACAATTGTAATATTACAACATATAATTAGAAGTGTCTGGTAAGATTTTCAAAAAACAAATAATGGGTAAACGATAGATTAAGCAGCATCGATAATTTTACTTAAAGTCGTTTATCTATATATAGAGTCCACCGACGTGGTCTCGAGGTAGCGTGTTTTCTTGTCATGCAGCGGGCCCGGTCGGGACAGGCTCCTGGATGAGGTTTTTTTAGGGGATTTTCCTCACTTGTAAGACAAATGTCAGCAAGCTTAGGGCCCAACGGTCCCCGAAAATCATCCAGCCATCATCATCATCATCCCTATCATTTCATCATCATCCTTCACCGGTGTGGAAAGCAACGGGAAGCTCCACGCCTATAATTTCCTAGTAAAGCTGCAAAGCGTAGCATGACAATGCTATGATTGTAGTATATATATATATATATATATATATATTATATATATATAAGGGCACACCGTAGCGTAGTGGTTAAGGCACTGCGCTACAAGCCGGAAGATCGAGGGTTCAAGTCCCGGTGGTGTCAGGATTTTTAAACTGACCAAAACCTTCTGGCGGCACTATGACCCTGGGGTCGACCCAGCCTCTAACGGAAATGAGTACCAGTGACATGTTCTGGGGGTAAAGACGGCCGTCACGCGGGGCTGACAACCTGGCTGACATGATGTGCCAATTGTCCAGAAAAAGTAGGAGCCTAACCTCCTACTACCCCAATGACCTCTTGAGGCCTGTAGTGGTATCACTTTATATATCCATCCATAGTAATTCTGCCCGAAGGCAGGTCATTCACTGCAATCATAGCATTTTCATGCTGTATTTGCAGCTTTACTAGGGAATTGTAGCTTCCCGTTGCTTTCCACACCGATGAAGGATGATGATGATGATGGCCATATGATTCCGGGGACCGTTTGGGCCTTAGAGTTTTCCTGACATTTGTCTTACAGATGAGGAAAAACCCCGATAAAAACCTCACCTAGAAAAACTGTCCCGACCGGGGATCGAACCCGGGCCCGCTGCGTGACAAGGCAGCACAACGGTGGACATTATATATAATTATATATATATATATATATATATATATATATATATATATATATATATAATAGCTTTTGCAGTTTCATTTTTATTTAGAGCCTATAGAGTTTATGTTTAACAAGGGAAGTATCAACCATTATGTCGAAACCTTCCTTGAAATTTCTCCCAGAGAACTGTTGTGATGTACAAAGGCCGTGCCCCCCCCCAAAATATATATTAGCCGTTTTTAACTGTAAAACATTAAATCCGGCGCCAAATCTCTCATTTAAACTTCAGGGAAATAAAACAAGTGCTCACTTGATGGATTGGATAGCCCTCATTACCTGCTGTCCGCGCCGCATCCGCGACCTTGGAACATCACAACCCTTCTCTGGGAAAAATTTCAAGGTATGTTTCGGAATGCAACGATTGATTGTTCCCTTGCAAGTTATAAGGCTATCATCATCATCATCATCACGATCATCATCATGAACATGATCATCATGATTATGATTATGCTTATTATTATTATTATTATTATTATTATTATTATTATTATTATTATTATTATTATTATATCGGCACCGGTGGACTAGTGGTTATGCTCCTTGCTTCTGGTCCCGAGGGTCGCGGGTTCAAACCCGGCCGGGATCGATTTATTTTTTTTAGGATGGAAAAATCCAAGGAGCAAGTCCTCCGGGAGGGACTATAAGCCGTGGGTCCCGAATCTGAAGATTTTCAGACTCGTAAAAGATCCTTAAGCCTAAATGAAAAGGCCTCTAAGCAAAATTTACCGAATTTTCCCGTCCTAGTACTGCCTTCGTTTCCTAGATGTCAGTATGAGGCGGAACGCTGACCACGGACCACTCAAATGACATCTATACGAAAACAAGTGTAACTAAATTAGTATGGTTCAATTTTTCCCTGTAGGGGGAGAGTGCCTAATTCTCTGTTAAGGGAAACATGGTCTTACTTTACTTTATTAATATTATTATTATTATTATTATTATTATTATTATTATTATTATTATTATTATTATGGTATCATTATATACATATGTCTTAAAACAAAAACTGCACATTCCTAAGAAGCTAATAAAGATTTAGTGGTTCATCACAACAGAGACTTACTTTATAAACAATTGCTAAAATGATCTCATAAACTTCTAAAACTTATGAACATTAACTATTAAATAAATCACTAGCGCTATCGAACCCGGAGGTTCATGGTCGCTTGGGCATAAGCTCTCCATACATCCCTACCCTGAGGTAATATTTTCAAATCATTCCCTGTGTAACTCAGCTTTTTCATATCATGGTTAATATTAATCTCCCACCTCATTCGTTGCCTAACTACTGGACGCATTTTCTCTAGGTTTAACTCCTGTACTGGTAGGACGATCGTCCACCTCTGTGATTCACACTCGGCTGCTAGGCGAAGTATCTTTTAGGCATTTCGGGCCATTGAGTTCAGAAGATTCCGTGCTCCTCTTTCAATCCCCATTCGTGCTACATGTCCTGCCCATCACAGTCTACGAGACCTTCTTCTTCACTTCACGGGCTAGGCAAAATGCTTGTTCCGCCTCACAGTTGTTCTGTCCATCTTTTTACTGGCCTTCCTACATTCCTTGAACCTCTTGGCTTGTAGTTAAATGCTGCTTTTGGTAATCTTGTTACGTTCATTCTTTCTACATGTCTAAACCATTTTTCTCTATATTCTTTGATTTTATCATTTAATGGATATTTATTTAACTTCGTTCTTATATCTTCATTATTTATCCGATCCATTCTTGTGCAGTCTTTTGTTCTTCTCAGGAAGTTCATTCCTAAGCGTTGTATTCTATTTTGTAATTTTTTGGTCATTACTCAAGTTTCACTCCCATAAAGTAATGCAGGAACTGCCAATGTTTTATAAAACTTCAATCTAGTATCTCTTCTTGTTTTGTCCTTTAATGTTCTGTGTATAGTTCCACATATCATTTGAAATCTTGACAGTTTCACATTTACGTCTCTTTCAGTTCTTGTGTTTATAGTAAAATTACAACCCAAATGATTAAAATTTGTTACTTGTTCCAGAGGTTTGTTGTCTATTATGATTTTTGATCTTATATTTTCACTTCTCCAAAATGCCATTATTTTCTCTATGAGACCTAATTGTTCTTATTAAATCTGGTTTCTCATAAATATAATTAAGCTCTCTGTTAAGTAGTTTCCTCCATTCACCCAATTTATTTTTGTGGAGTTTGAGTATTTCCTTCAAATAGGAAACATTTAAAATTAAATTTATCTATCCATAATAAAGGAATTTCATTTACATTTACATTATACTAATCCCTATTTATAGTTACATATAACTGTTAGTCGCTCCTTGGCCCAAACATTTTCCTAAGCTCGTTATCTTTTCTATTCTAGTTAGAGACTATATTTCGCATGCACGTAGACCTAGAACACATGAAAAAATCATAGTTTTATATATTTTTAGTTTAACTTTTTTTTTAGAGAAGTTAGGAAGATACCGTATAATGAATAAAAGCATGCGTTTCCAAAGTTCAGTCTAATTTAATTTTTTCTGCGCCTCATTTCTGTCTGTAATTATTATTCTTAGGTGTTTGAATTCTTCCTTTCATTTGTTGTTTAAGTGTACATTTCAATATAATAATGCAATTCTATGCTGTGACCAATATTTAGCTTTAATGACATTTACTTTCAGCCATAGTTTTTAAAATATTATCGAATAGAATTTTCATGTGGTTTTTAGTATATCTTATCGTCTAATAATGCATCATCAACATATACCAACAATTGATTGATAATAAAATAATAATAATAATACAATAATAATAATAATGATAATAATAATAATAATAATAATTGTAATAATAATGATAATGGTGATAATAATAATGATAGCTCTACGAAAATAGAAGTAAAGCACAAGTGGATACTATAAAATGGCTTGGTGAAGTGGAAAAGTACTTAAAATTGGCAGGAATTATTCATGAAGATATCATAAACAGAGATACCTTTAAAATTAAGGTGCGCAAGTGACAGGTTGACCAAGAGGACAAACCCAAGGGGGGGAAAAAAAAACTGGAACAACGTGGACAGAAGAGAGAAAAAAAACCTATAGCCAAAAATGAGGGAAATATGGAGTAAAAGAAAACGCATCTAAGTACTCTGCATAGTCCTACACGAGTCCATTCGCAATAAAATAATAATAATAATAATAATCCGCCGTAGCGTAGTGGTTAAGGCACTGAGCTACAAGCCAGAGGGTCGAGGGTTCAAGTCCCGTTGGGGTCAGGATTTTTAAACTGACCCAAACCCTCTGGTGGCACCATGGCCCTGGGGTCGACTCAGCCTCTAACGGAAATGAGTACCAGACGCTTGTTCTGGGGGTAAAGGCGGCCGTCACGCAGGGCTGACAACCCGGCTGACATAAAGTGCCGATTGTCTAGAAAAAGTGGGAGCCTTAACCTCTTACTACCCCAAGGGCCTCTGGGCCTGTTGTGGGATCACTTTACTTACTTACTTACTTACTTACTTAATAATAATAATAATAATAATAATAATAATAATAATAACTAACTCACTGGCACTACCGAACCCATAGGTTCATGACCGCGCGGACATAAGCTCTCCATACATCCCTATCCTGAGCTAATGTTTTCATTCATCCCCTGTATAACCTACTTCCCTCAAATCATAGTAAATGTTATTCTTCCACCTCATTCTCGGTCTACCAACTAGGCGTTTTCCCTCTGCTTTTCCTACAAGAAGTTTCCATGCACGTCTTTCATTCCTCATTCGTGCCACATGTCCTGCCCATCGTAGTCTACGAGACTTAATTATCCATTATATCTGGATTCCTATCGTAGTCTACGAGACTTAATTATCCATTATATCTGGATTCCTATAAAGACCATGTAATTCATTGTTATGCAGTCTTCTCCATTCACCTCTCTT
This sequence comes from Diploptera punctata, assembly GCA_030220185.1. Taxonomy (NCBI): domain Eukaryota; kingdom Metazoa; phylum Arthropoda; class Insecta; order Blattodea; family Blaberidae; genus Diploptera; species Diploptera punctata. Next base: position 2,545,799 of record JASPKZ010008858.1, read on the forward strand.
TGGTCCAAAAATTTTCCTAAGAATTTTATTCTCAAATACTCGTAATCTCCTTTCCTCCCTTAAAATAATAATAATAATAATAATAATAATAATAATAATAATAATAATAATAATAATAATAATAATAATAATTGACAAGAGATCGGGATCAATAAATGAACGAAAGTGTAATACGATGATGAGCTTATAAGGGACTAAGTAGGCTTAGGGCTATTAGGCCTAAATAAAAATATATGGCTTTAAAAATAATTTTAAAGTTTACAATATAATTATAATTGATAATATAAATAATAAAAAATATACAATGTTGACATTTTCGGTGGTTTTGAAGTCGTAAATTTATCTTTAATCAATGATTAGGCACCCTGCAGTCTATAAACGACCTAATTTCAAGTATTTTCTTTCACGCGCTACATTTAAAAGACTTAGATTCACAAAGACATGTCTTAAGAATGGAAGATGAGCGATGGCCGAAGCAACTATATGAATGGCATCCGAACAGAAAGAAGAAAAGAGGGAGACCAAGGTTAACATGGAAGGAAAACATGAAGACAGTAATGCAAGCTAGAGGGCTAAGCATCGAAGATGCCCAAGACCGTAGGCTTTGGAGGTTTGGCACGGGAAGACGGCAGCAGCTGTAAAAACCCGAAGATAGATAGATAGATAGAGATAGATTCACAAAGACTCACAGCGTAATTATAAATATTATAGATCTTGAATATCTTTTCAAACACTTATGTAAATTATAATTTTTTCAAAGCAAAATAAAACTGAGGGCCGTATGTCACCTTCTAGTGTTGAACGATCTATTGTCACTTTATCTCCTTACAGATGGTCAACAAATATTATCACAATTACTTCCACTAATTAAATTTTTTTATAAATTAGAATTAACACATTTTCCTTGTAAGCTAATAGCACGAGCACCTCTAATGTAAGCCTGGATATTTAAATGGACCCGCTTACCTTCATGTCTGCTTTATCACTGCAAAACTCGACAATCACTGAACAGCTTATATAAAATTACATTTTACTTATTTAACGAGAGAGGTGGTAGAGAAATTCAAAATCAACTATTGTCTTCAAAGTATACGGTCTAGTTCTCGTCATATTAACAGATGTCACTCACTTCTCTTGTTTTAAAATCTTTGTCAAGAACAAAAGAAAAGCTTAGAAAGTCAAGATAAGCAACAATATAGCGAAGAAAGAAAGTGGCAGTATGTCCCAAGCATGTACACATTTCCCATTTGTATCCTAACTTTCGTTTACATTATTTAACGCTGAATTTAAAAATAATAATGTGTATTTAACATGCACGCGAAATTAAACTAGTATTTAAAACCTATTGTCTGTGTGTAGCGAGAAATTTAAATTTAGTTTACATTAAAAATCTCAATTACCTATTTCACAGTGGTTAAGAAAAGGGTAGTACCGATCTGTGTTGCTGATAGAAGATAATACACTTGCCAACGATCTGGGGGGCGGTAGATTTTAAATTTCCAGCTATGGCGATGGATTTTACCTAAAACCAAGAATGCACAGTCTACAGATCAAGCCTGTGGTTAAAAGTCGCGATAAGAAGGTCTTAACTGTAAAAGACTAAAAATATCTAGATATAAATAGGTGACGTAACTGAATTTTGTTAATTTATTTAATTCTAATTTATAAAAGCTTAAACATCCGATGTCATATCATGTTTAGAATCTTCAGCAGTTTCCGTAGGATGCATATTTCTATTGGTTTGTCATGCGTTTTTTGCGTGCAGTTCGCATTTTAATAATATTATGGAATTATGAATAAGGTAAAATATGAAGATCTTAATTGAACCGAGCGGTTAAGGTAGGAAGCCTTGGCGCAGAGCTACGGGACTTGCGCTGGTTCGAGTCTCCATGGGGGAAGACATTTTCTCATGGTATTTCGGCCACCCAACATCGTGAGGCAATTGGGTAGCTACAATAAGTAGCGGCTCCAGGTTGAGGAACCAGTTATAACGGCTGGGGGACTCGACATGCTAACCACATGTCATCCCTACACTGGCTGTTGATCATCTACCTCTGTGATTGACACATGTGGATGTGAAGGGCCAGCAGCCGGCTGGTAAAAGGGCAACCGCTGAAAAGTGGAAAGACCCTCAATCGGAAACATGGAATATGGGCATAACTCATGTTTTGCCATTTTTCCGTTCAATGCGTTTTTGAACTCGCCATTTTGTAGTTGGCCAACATGAAAACTTACGTTTCGATATCTCGATTACAGCAGGTTCAGCAGCTGATTGCATCAATTAAAATAAATAACAATGTTATGCATTTAGTTATATATCAATTGCTAATAGCCTATCTCAAAATGTATATTTTTTAATTGTGCCCATATTCCATTCATCTCCTCAATTGTAAAACGACTACAAACATATCGATATAAATTGCTGATGTAATAGAATTTGATTAATTTATTTCACTCTAATTTATAAAAGCTTTAACATCCGATGTCATATCATGCTTAGAATCTTCGGCAGTTCCTGTATACTGTATATTTATATTGTGGTTTGTCATGTTTTTTTTTTTTTTTTTTTTTTTTTTTGCGTGCGGTTCACAATCAATTTTAGGAATATTATGAAATTATGAATAAGGTAAAAATATATGAAGACCTTAACTGTAAAACGACTACAAACATATATAATACATAAATCGATGAAGTAACATAATTTGGTTTCTTTCACTCTAATTTATAAAAGCTTTAACATCCCATGTCATATCACGTTTAGAATCATCGGCAGTTCCTGTAGCCAGTATATTTTTGTTAGCTTGTCATATGTTTTCACAATTAATTTTATAAATGTTATGAAATGACGAATTAGATAAAATGGGCCCTGGTAAGGAAATTCAAGTCCGGTGTTAATGACTGAGAAAAACCAGGAAACACCTCAGGCGGTCGGATAAAATATGCATTTCAAACGCTACTGATTCATCCAAATCTTTCGAAAATTTCGTTAATTAATGCATAACTGAAACCTGCTAATACAGAATGAGCTAGGCCCTTTGAGTAAGCCTGGAAATACGACGGGATTGGAAAATATATTTTGAAATAGGGAACCACGGATAGGTAGAATCTGTTTAGGTACCGCGAAGCAGAGTTTTAGGAATTCTAACATGTGGACATTGACTAATTGCGAATTATATTATTGTCACGTTAATGGTAGAGTATATTTTTTATTTACATTAACGCTAATATTTGATTAGAAAAATATTAATATGAACTACTATACATTTTGTTGCGAATTTCATTTGCCGTAGTACTGCATCGAGGTATGCAAGCGTCGTTTTCAACAATCAATAAGTTATTAATGGGCATAAAAACTGAATAGCTTATAACACTTATCTTATTAATCAACATTTCGTGAAGTTTGAAATTACCATTTCATACCAATATTTCCCTATATTCAAATACATTTTTTGTTTGGCTCATCTACCATGTATCTTGATTTGATCCAAAAAGATAAGGAAACCATGATAGTCAATTTCAGTCAACGAGAAAATTAGGGAAATAATATTAGGAAAATTTTACAATTTTTATTTAACCTTTATATTTATTAATAAATTCGTAGAATTAAAAAAGGGTAAGAGAATAAATTAAGAGCTGCATGGTTGGAAGAAAGTGATGCGACGAAAGCGATTAAAAGAGGATTGGGAAATAGAGTGAAGAAAAAATTGGACACAGGAAGCAGCTCAGCATTTCAGTATATGAACTGATACATTTCAGTTTTTGTAACCACAAACCTTTGGCACAATATGTAACAATTTTCTATCTTGGTATCCACAAACCTTAGGCAGAATATGTACGATGTCGCAACAAGGCATAATTGAATACACATCACTAACATTTTACAGAAGTTGATTGAAAGGCTGAATAACTAGAGTTGACTGCGAACTTTAAAATCGCAGGTATAACACCAGCTCGGCCATTTTTAAATACATTACTAACTAAATACATTCATATGTTTATATCAAAAGACGCGCCATAAAGATTTGAACTCATCTAAATCAACACCTCTTTAGTGATCTATAGGTCCATCATCATAATCAACTGTTCAGCGTCAGCATCAAACTTCATGGCTGTCAAACTTGAAAATTAACCATTTTACATAATTTATGTAAATAAAAATGCCTAACTTTCCGTAGAATATCTCGCGATTGTATGTTTGTCTTCTAGTATTTGTAAAGTCTGTGGATAATGTATATTTAATAATGTTTTTGCACGATAGTGCGTTTTGTCGTACTTACAGCAATGACGACCATGATTGAAAGTTCAACTTCCTACATTTCGATGTTGCCAATCTAAATAACTATACTGTAATATTACATATTACAAACCTCGTGTAGGAAGTAAAACCACTGCCCTTTATGTATATTACGTACAATATATATACAAAAATATATCCAAAAGGTAGTGTTATTATACATTATACAAAACAAATCACTGCATTTTAAATGAACTGAACTTTATTTGAAACAATATAAAAAAATAAATACGTACGAGCCGCCATTTTATTACTGATTGGTGTCACGTCCTGCTATATATCAACTAATAAACATTGCCTACATTGTTAACGTTAGTCGGTTGTTTTTAACGAACACAAATATTTCCAACAAAGATGTTATTATTCTACTATTATTTATTATTTTGAAAACACCATCGCGCAAAAAATAATGTACAACGCACGATTGTGAAGTGTTTAACAAAATCTCGGAAATTAAAAACATTTCTATCGCTCGGTTTTAAAACATTTCCTCGCTTCGGTAAAAACCACTTCCCAACCTCGCATCATAATATACTATTGTGGTTTAATCGACTGACCTCTAAACATAACTTCAACTATCTCATCTGCAAGAAAAGTGACACTTCTCAAAAATACTATTTTTGAACACGCATAATTTGAAAATAATTAAAGAAACATACATTTTGGTCACATTCTTCAGACAAGATTGCGTTAAATTGGGTTTATTTTGTATTTTTTATACTCTATTTGGCTTAGCTTGGCGTTAAAGGCAAATGGATAACCTAAGTTTGTGAATAGATATGAAAACCCGGTTTAGAGGCAGTAAAAAGTCCAATTAGCCCCTTTAAAACTGTAACAGGATAAAGTTGTTATCTTTATTTTCACAAAGAGACAGGTTAAGGCGAATGAGATTGTAGTACAGACGGATACAACATATGAAAAATAGAGAATTTACTGGAAAGTTACTAGGATTTAAGGAAAACTGAAAGCATGATTATACCTTTAAAAAAATCATTAGGAAAAATTTGCGTGAATACAAGAGTATTTAAAATACTCATTACTGTAATAAACAGCACTCTTTTTTTTTATTTAAACTTGATGAAGTAAAATGCATATCACGGTATAATTACAAGCGGGTTCGTGACATTGTGAAAGTGGTAAGTATTCAAACTTGAACAAATGCGAGAGAAGTACTTTCTTCTCATACACATAAAAACTTGAGATGTTTTTAGTTGACAATAAGTTAAGATACAAATTACCTAGCCATGCATCATGCAACACTTAAAATATTATGATGAGATGCTAATGATGATGAATACAGCAAGAAAAGGAAATAAATTGTTCACTGATTTTTTCTTTGTGAATGGAAGAAATTTGATCAATATCATTAGAAACACACTTGAGAAAGTTGTCATTTTGAAAAATACCCATACAAAGTAATCTTAATTAACATATTTCCGCCGGAGTCGGAATTAGAAACATGCCGGCATTACGCGTTGGCGCTCAGCCATTGTGCTTTTGAGATAGGCTACATCTCTCGGATAAAACTCAAATTCTTTTTTCTTCCTACCTAGTGAAATTGCATTCGCATAGAATAAATACTTCTTAATTGTGAGGTGAAACATCCGTGTATAAAGCTGGAGGTTTCTTTCTCAAATTCTGGCTCAGGTAAAACTTTATTATCGCCTCACTATGATGGTTGTATTTTTTTGTATTGCAAGCCTATGTTTTCCCTTTACAGATATTTAGGCGCTCTCCCCCTACAGGGAAGAATTTGAACCATACTAATTTAATTACACTTGTTTTCGTATAGATGTCATTTTGAGTGGTACGTGGTCAGCGTTCCGCCTCATACTGACATCTAGGAAACCAAGGTAGTACTAGGACGGGAAAATTCGGTAAATTTTGCTTAGATACCTTTTCATTCAGGCTTAATGATTTTTTACGAGCCTGAAAATCTTCAGACTCGGGACCCACGGTTTAAAGTCCCTCCCGGAGGACTTGCTCCTTGGATTTTCCGTCCTAAAAATCCATCGACCCAGGCCGGGTTTAAACCCGCGACCCTTGGGACCAGAGGCAAGGAGCATAACCACTATTCCACCGCGGCCGACTATGATGGTTGTCCCTTTATATAAAAACGGGTGCCGCGCGACAATGTTTGACAATGATTAACATGCGGAATTAGTATAGTGGCGGCAGTCGGCATCTTTGTATTTAATTATATATAAGACCTGCGGGGAAACAAAGCGAGCCGCTGGACAACCATCATAGTGAGGCTACAATACCTGAAGATAGATTGGAGGTAGCCAAATTACGACTATATGGAAACAATAATTACAACGCTATTTTTTTTACAAGAAAACGAATACGCTGCTTTCATATACGAAAATCAAATAGGCCCAAAATATTATTTTTTTATCAGACTTAGTTTTTTCTGTATAATATACTTAGTCATAATTACTTATACATATCTACTGAAATATTATTTTAATGTAGAAATTCAAATGTGAAATTTTTAAATACGTATCTTGGGTCAATAATTACATGTTTAGGTACATGTGAAACTAAAATTGCAATGGCAAAAAATGCAACTAAGATATTAACTAACTAACTAACTAACTCACTGGCACTATCGAACTCGGAGGTTCATGGTGGTGCGGACATAAGCTCTCCATACACCCCTATCCTGAGCTAATGTTTTCCAATCATTCCCTGTATAATCTACTTCCCTCAAATCATAGTAAATGTTATTCTCTCACCTCATTCTTGGTCTATCAACTGGACGTTTTCCCCCTGGTTTTCCTACAAGAAGCTTCCATACACCTCTTTCATTCCCCATTCGTGCCATATGTCCTGCCCATCGCAGTCTACAAGACTTAACTGTTCTCATTATACCTGGCTTCCTATAAAGACCATGTAGTTCATTGTTATGTATCTTCTCCATTCACCTGTCTATTCATCTTTCTTTAGTCCAAAATTTTTCCTAAGAACTTTATTCTCAAATAGCAACTAAGACATTACATGGAATAATTTGGAACAAAAATATTACAACGGAAACTAAAATGAAAATTTATAAGAGCATAATATAGAATATTTTGTCATATGGCAGTGAAACTTGGTCTTTGACGGAATTACAAAAGAATAAAATTAGAACAGTTGCATTTGATTAACTTAGAAGAAGGCTTCAAAAAACAAGTCAGGATAAATAAAAAATGAATTCCTTTGGAGAGAAATGAATGTCACCACATCTGTTGTTAAGAAAATTGTAAATCAAACTCTTAAATGGTATGGCCATGTACAGAGAATGGGAGATGAAAGATGGCCAAAAAATATATACCAATGGTCACTCCCTGGACGAAATAAACGTGGCAGACCAAGATGCAAATGGAAAACTTACGTCAGAACTATAATGGATGATAGGAATTTGGAAGAAGGAGATTGGAATGATATAAATAAATGGAAACTGAAGACGGCAAACCAGTAAGTGGGGGAAAGCCGAAAAAGAACTTCAATCTTATAGCTAATATAATTAACGGTACAGAGTGTAAATAAATGCAGAGTGTTCGGAAATTCCAATTACAAACTTCTAGGGCTTGTAGAGGGGACTGAGTTGATGACGTTTTGAATAGGAGCCATTGTCTGGAAATGTACAGTTTTAATGCAGCAGGTACAAGTTCGCATTAAGCGTTTAAGTCTCTCGCGTCTGCCGGAGATAAATCAATAGTAATTTAATTACATTTGCAAAACCCAACATTCGTTGATTTCGTGAAAAAAAATAAAGACTTCACATTGTGACTGCAAGAATAATTGTTTATATGCAAACTAACCATACTTCTCTACTGTACGTAATTTTGTGGTTAGTACTTATCTACTATAACAGCATTATGATGTGGCGACACCAAGCTCGTTACAGGCCTACACATTGTACATGCGAATCATCACTCCCAGTATCTGTTGAATCTGTTGTGTAGCGGCCAATACTCACGCAAGTAAATCTTCTACGGTGTCCACAGGACTCTGATACACCAGAAACTTCATGTGTCCCCACATAAAAAAAAAGTTTATTGGAGTAAAATCTGGCGATCGTGGAGGCCATGAAATCGGACCGTCTCGACCTATTTATTTTTGACCGAAATATCGGATAAGGTGATCATGAACGCCATGTGTAAAATGGGGTGATGCGTCATCATGATTCAAACCAGTACTTCTTCCAGGAATATACGATAAGTGCCACTCGTTAGGTGGGCTAGAAGAATGTATGGCCCAATCAGATACCATTCACAGTATCTGCCTACATAATAATGCCGAAACACTACTGGAATCCATGGACATGCGTGGCATTGGGGGGTTTCGTCATCCCAATATGACTGTTTCTTGAGCTTGAAAGAGTGTCTCTAGAGAACCTACATTCATCGGTTAAGAGTATCTGTTGTTGAAATTGGGGCTCGTCCACACAAATATGTACAGACATAGTGGAAATTCGGAGAGACCCATTGAATTTACTCTCTGGGGATGGTAAGGGTATAGTTGCTGCTCATGGAGTTCCTCACAGACAATGGCATGAGGCATACCCATACAGGCACAGTAGTTCGAGTACTCGTTGACAGGGAGTCTTCAACGCGATGCAGTCCTCTTCAATGTTGGGAGTGAGACTCCTCCTTGGAGTACCACTATCAGCCCTGTTGATGGTGAAGGTACCTCCTTCCCGGAGCTGTTGAATAACTTTGGCGAACAGGATATGCGATGGAATCATACAATGTGGACAATGCTCTTGATAAACCCGACGAGCAGTTCTCCCATTACATGTAGCTTTGCTATTAACATCAATGTCACTCGCTCACTTTTGTGACAACACTTTTTGTGCCGACCAGTGTGCTGTGTTCTGGAACTGGTGTCCGTTCCTTGAAAGATAATTACTTTGTAGCTATTATTACGTAACTAACATCATGTCAGTGTATTCTGTATTTACGTATTCAACCATGATATACTTGTCCATCGCTGTTGTCTCGAGGTAGCGTGCTGCCTTGTCACGCAGCGGGTTCGTGTTCGATCCCCAGTCGGGACAAGTTTCCTGGGTGAGGGTTTTCGGGGTTTTTCCTTACCTGTAAGACAAATGTCAGGATACTTTAAGGCCCAAACGGTTCTCGAACATCATCTGGCCATAATTATCATCATTATCATATTCACCTCATTAGATTAAGTTTAGGATTAAGGCCTCTCCTGGCGCATCATTATCCATCGTCATCACCATCATATCATTAGGGCAGCGTAACTCCGCCTTCCAGGCGCCCCAACCTCAGAAGTGGGTTACAATACGCCAAGAGAGAATATCAGAAATGTCGAAATGACAAACTGGCGGCATTTATCTAAAAAAAAGAAGAAACAACATGATATACTCGTATAAATGACTGAGACTTAAGAAAATGTACTGCGAGAGGAAGAATAGATATCACGTGATCGTCGTAATCTAAGCACCGTTAATCTTGTCAGCCTGATTGCATACAGTACAGGAGAACTTTATACACTATTTAAAAATGTAATTTGAACTTACACTTGCAGAACGAAAACATTACGATTCCGAAGAAGGGTCCTATTCGAAACGTTATCTACTCAGTCCATCTACAAGACCTCGAAGTTTGTAATGAGAATTTTCAAACACTTTGTATATACTACAATTCTCTGTTTTAGGTAGATATAAACCAGGCGATGTTGTTTAGTTTAAAAACCTATGTCCAAAAACATTTTGTTTACACGCTAAGGCCTCCGCAATGTGAAGAGGATGCCTGTAGGCAAACAACCATAGACTCCACGATTTAAACAGTGGACGTCATGTTCAGAGTTTAGTAGCTTATTGCTTCAACTGTTGTGTGATACGCACAGAAGTCATTTGCTGAGGGACATGGAAACTATGGTGTACGAGATTCTCTTGAAGATAAACAGTAGCAGTTGGAACCATCCGCGATATGACAGGGATTATTACAAGAATTCGATAACACATAACCGAGCAATGGAGAAAATGTAAATAAGTTAGCGGCCGCCATTTCGAGCGGCTTCAATATTAATTCTCCTTGTCTATTAAATTTTTATCTGTTTACTTATTTTCGTATTTTTATTTCTTATCTTTTATTTTCTGTACGGCCTATGTCTTCCTCCATATTGCAGAGACAAGCAAAGTGTTTATGTCATAGGTTTTATAGTAATGGTCACATGGTATCACAGAGCCTTGTAACATATAGCCTATTTAATTACGCCCTGTATAACTACATAACTTACTTTCAAGTTATACAGTTGTTTCTAACTGACTATAAACTCTGTATTTGGAGGTAGGGAACAAGGTCGAAAATTAACATTTCTGGCGTCACCAGACTTTAAAATTACAAGGGATTGGACCGATCAAGCCACAGACAGTTGGCCAGGGAGCTAAACAAAGAATTGTTCACACGTCAGATTTGAGGAGATGGTGTTGGATCATATAACACCTAAAAACTTACCCAAGATATGCAGAATACTACGAGGAGATTGCCTAGAGAGTAATATGTTATCTATTTCAGGTGCAAGTAATGGATCCAAATACTTTTGAAATCAGTTTAGATCTGCCAATGATTTCATTTAGTGTTTTGCTACGGTACCAACTATGTTAATTCATGAATGAAGTCGGCCTCTCATAAGTTCAATATCTCGTGAAGCCTGAAATATCGTCTGCTTAACTCAATTTTTTAAATTCCCAGGAGAGCTCAATTAAGTTTTGCATGCTACTCAATTCACAATAACAGCACCGTTCTGAGGAAAGGTGTTTACCACTTTTCTGATATAAAAATGTACAATTTTATGAACTGAAACAGAACATTCGTTACATCATCATGGACAGAAATAAGAGTTTAAAAAACGGAGTTAAAACAACCTGGTTCTAAGGAGGTGATAGATAGGCTTTTCATATAGGTCTATTGGTTTCTTATCGCAAATACATTGTTTAAAGGCCTCTGACAAGTGTATTAATTCGCACCTAAATATTAGACACATTCTGTATACGTACTTGAGATATAGGCCGTTTATACAATAGGCATTGTTTGCTATCACATTATTTTGTGAGTTATAAAAGTGAGAATTTTCACTTCCTGATCTCCCACCGAGAACTGTTACAAAGAATCTTGGAGCTGTCAATAATAAACATTGTAATTATTGTCGTCAGATTTCCAAGGACGAAAAGAGGTGCCAAGACAAATGGTATATCTGTAGTTGACCGAATTCTACGGAAAATTAAATGGACGAATTTGTTTAAAAATACATATCTAAACTTTAATAATGCAGTTCCGACATTCGAATTTTAATAATGTAACTAAACAAATTAAGATAACTGCCAACTATGATAACATTTATCAACAAAATAAAACTTTTTCACAAGAAGTAAATTGTCCACCGCTGTGGTCTCGGAGTAGCGTCGCTGCCTCGTACGTAGAGGGCCTGGATTCGATCCCCGGTTGGCCAAGCTTCCTGGGTAATTTTTTTATTACTCACCTATAAGACAAATGTCAGGGAATTTTAAGCCTAAATGATCCAAGAACGTGACCTGTCCATCACAATAATCATCATATTCGCCATGTTTAATATGAATGTGTAAGTGAATGGTTGTTTCTTCTTAAGTGTTGATGTTGTCTCGGAGGGGCACTGGGCTGAGTTGATCACTCATTCGGGGAAGAATTCCATGTTCTTGAGTGGTTAAAAAGTATGGTGTGCATCCAAAGTTTAAAATTCCTCTCCCGACAGATCATGCCACTGCAAGGCCCATGTGGTGTGAGGCATGTAAATGTACCTGTAAGTCGAGAGGTCAAATTATGATGGAGGTGAAGAGAAGAAGGAAATTGTTTAAATTAACTAAATGCAAATGTACATTTCATACCGATTCAAATATGCCGAAAATATGGCAAACCATGACCGAAAATTACAATATAAAACTTCTTATTTAAGTCAAAGTAAGGCATAGGTAGTGTTCACATATAGTGTCCCACGCCGTAGCCGAGCGGTTAAGGTAGGAAGCCTTGGCGCAGAGCTACGGGACTTGCGCTGGTTCGAGTCTCCATGGGGGAAGACATTTTCTCATGGTATTTCGGCCAGTATGGGACCGGTGCCCACCCAGCATCGTGAGGCAATTGGGTAGCTACAATAATTAGCGGCTCCAGGTTGAGGAACCAGCTATAACGGCTGGGGGACTCGACTTGCTAACCACATGTCACCCCTACACTGGCTGTTGATCATCTACCTCTGTGATTGACACATGTGGATGTGAAGGGCCAGCAGCCGGCTGGTAAAAGGGCAACCGCTGAAAAGTGGAAAGACCCTCAATGGGATCGGTTCACATATAGTACTGTTACGAGACACGCAATAGCCCCTCAGTCTCCAAGATATAAGTATTCTATTACATGTACAATACGGGTAGCTACAATAAATAGCGGTTCCGGGTTAAGAAAACCAATACTAATTAAATTCATTGTTAAAACCATTGAGGTGAAGAGTCATAAAATAAAATAAGTTAAAATACCTTCTAAGAGTCACGACAAAGCCATATTAAGACCAGCAGCATCAAACATCAACCTGGATACTGTAGCGAAGAATGAACTGCTGAAGATGGGACGGATGTCCTGAGAGGCCTACAGGAATAAAGATTACACATTTTAAAAGTTGAGGACGACGGATTTTCCCTAAGAAGGTATTTTAACTTATTTTATTTTAAGAAAACCAGTTATAACGACTGGGGACATAACATGCTTACCTTGTATCAGTCGTATATTAGCTGGATAATCATCCATTCTGGCTTTTCAACAAGACGTTTCTAAGTTATTCCATTCTCTATTCGTGCCACATGTCCTAGCCATTGTGATCTGTAAGATTTAACTTATCTTATTTCATCCGGTTTCCCATAAATATCATACAACTCACTTTTGGGTATCTATGATTGACACACACATATGGATGTGGGATCAGCAGAGAACTGACAAGTTAAGTGCCTTCTAAACCTGTTGCGCCATGAAGTTAGTCTATTTTTAACATATTTACATTTAAAAATAAATAATTTTTACTCAAAATCCTCTCTATACAATAATAAGTTTCTGTTCACAGATTTCGTCTCGGGATCGCGTTGCTGTCCCATATGCAGTGGGGCTGGGTTCGATTCCCGATCGGGACAAATTTCCTGGGCGAGTTTTTTTGGGGGTTTTCCTAATCTGTAAGAAAAATGCCAGGAAACTTTAAGGCAAAACGATCCCCGAACATCACCTGGTCATCATAATCATATTCGCCATTTTTAGTATGAATGTGTGTGTGTGTGTTTCGTCTTCCTGTTGTGTTGTCCCGGTGACCCTGACATTGCTTATCGCTCATTCAGGGAGGTTTTCCATGTCCTTGTGCGATCAAAAATTATGTATGATCCATAGTTAAAATCCCTCTCCCGACAAGTCGCGCCACTATACGAACCGGGTGGCATGTGACATGAAAAAGTACTTATAAGGTGAGAGGTTAAACTAAGTGAATGGAATGGAACTAACTAAAGATATCATGATCCATATCCATCCATAGTAATTCTGCCCTAGGGAAGGTCTTTCACTGCAATCATAGCATTTTCATGCCATGCTTTGCAGCTTTACTAGTAAATTATAGGTGTGGTAGCTTCCCGTTGCTTTCCACACCGGTGAAGGATGATGATGATGATGGCCGATGATTTTCGGCGACCGTTGGGCCCTAAGCTTCCTGACATTCGTCTTACAGGTGAGGAAAAACCCCGAAAAAACTTCACCCAGGAACCTGTCCCGACCGGGAATCGAACCCGGGCCCGCTGCATGACAAGACAGCACGCTACCACGAGACCACAGCGGTGGACATGATGCATATTCTGATATAAATATGACTCAAAGCGCCTGTAAATAAGTATAGGGATTTTCTCTATGACGTAATACCCCACAAATTTCTCTTTGCTCTTCACCTTGTACCTCAAAGGTAAGAGAGGGAAGCAGTGACACGGAAATGTTGGATTTTCAAGTACCGGTACCACTCATTATTCAGGCTTTCTACCTTGTGATTCTTCATAAATCTCGAAAAGAAATTTACATATATCTTGTTTTTGTTTTGCAATGAGGTATTACCCTTATCCTGCTCTACTTCTGATAGCCTACTGCTAGTATTGAAGAATGTTGAATGACCAAACTCCTTGTGATTACCATTCCTGGCTACAGGGCCTACTTTCTACAAAGTAAAATAATTGCATTAATGTAGGTGTGTGTGTGTGCTAAAATCAGTAATTATAAATAATGGACTAAAGGAAAGCAGCATATAAAACTGGAAAAAATGTAACAAGTCTTCCCGTTAAAAAAATAGTAAAAGGAATGAAACGTAACGAAGCTATAAAAACCACCCATAAAAAAGTTAAACTCAAAATATATAAAACTATTATTCTACCAGTTATATTATATGGATGCGAAACATGGACTCTTACTTTAAGGGAGAAAAGGAGATTACGAGTATTTGAGAATAAAGTTCTTTTGGACCAAAGAGAGATTAAATACAGTGAATGGAGAAGACTAGATAACAGTGAACTACACTGTCTTTATTTGAAGCCAGAAATAATAAGAACAGTTAAGTATGGTAGACTGCGATGGGCAGGACATGTGGCACGATGGGGAATGAAAGACGAGCATGGAAGCTTCTTGTAGGAAAACCAGAGGGAAAACGCCCTGTTGGTAGACCAAGAATGAGGTGGGAGAATAACATTAACTATGATTTGAGGGAAGTAGATTATACAGGGAATGATTGGAAAACATAGCTCAGGATAGGGAAGTATGGAGAGCTTATGTCCGCGCAGCCATGAACCTATGGGTTTGATAGTGCCAGTGAGTTAGTGAGTCATATTACCTCAATTACCCAATGTTATGTGATGGCACTAAACAGAATTTATTTATATTTCATATATTCTACTTACAGATATATAAACTAAGGCGAAAATCGGTTCAGATAACGTAAACTAATGAAACAAATGCTTGATATCATCAAGAATTTATAAACTGAATAGAACCGTGGATAATTACAAATGGTAAGACATTTTTTCTTTTTGATGCTTATGATCTAATATTCCCGATATGCACTCAAATTTATAACAAATAAATACTATATTGTCTCTTACTTCATCTATGTAAATAAATATGCATGGTTAAAGGATTTGATTTTTAACAGAAACTTAAATATGCTTAAATTAAGTATCTTGGGAAGAAGTGCTGGGTACACAAAAGAAAGAAGAAATTTTAGAACAACTTCACATGACCAGAAAAAAAAAATTGGAATATAAAACATAAGGTTCAAAGATAAATCTAAACAAAATCTAAAACTATTATCTAGGATGAAGAGAGGCAAAGAAGACCAGAAAGAATGAAAAAATAATGGACACAAAGAAAGGAACAACACACAGAGAAATGATATCCAACGTATCCCAAAGAGGGTGAGAAAAAAAAACAGATGGATACAATATGGTCTTTGAATGGAAGACGATAGGCTACCAAAGCAGATGTTTACCTATCATTCTACAGGAAAAAGAAGATCCGGACATCCACTCAAAAATTTGACGGATGGAATCATTATTGAGTTCAAAATAGCTCAACAAAATGGCCTAATTTCATGAGAGCAAAATGATGGCGATGAAAACTTATCATGTGGAAATTCTGAATATCCTTATATTTGAAAATTCTATATAACATATCCATTTTTCTTATTATTACCATCTCAAGTAGGAAGGTCTGCTGAAACAATGTATTAGTTAATTAGTATTTTTTTAACACAGGTAATTAGCGTCACAATTCAAAACTGGGCGTAAAATTACCGACAAATGTTGACCAGAAGCAGCTTACTTAAAAGTTTTATTATGTGCCTTAAGTCTATGGCACGGGTCCCATCGCTTTATGTCTTTCCGAATGTCCGTCACCGTGGCGTAGTCGGTGGAGTCCCTACCTTCCACTCCGGCGACCCGGGTTCGATTCCTCGCGGGGTAGGGGATTTTAAATCTCCACCTTGAGTCTGGGTGTGTGTGTCCTGTCCTTGTGTCTATGTGAGAATTAAAGAAAGTTAACAAATAGATAAAACAAACAGAGAAAAAGGTAAAAACAATAAGGAAAACCAGTATAAACGAAAAAAAAAATTGTCCGTCGCCGTGGCGTAGTCGGTAGAGTCCCTACCTTCCACTCCGGCGACCGGGTTCGATTCCCCGGCGGGATAGGGGATTTTAAATCTCCACCTTGGGTCTCGGTGTGTGTGTCCTGTCTTGTGTTTGTATGTGTGAATAAGATAAAAAGGTTAACTAAGGTAAGAACAAAAAGGAAGAAGAGCGTAAACGAAAGAAAAACGAGAGAGAAAGAAATTAAAAAATAAAATAATGAAGCTACACTCTATTTTTACGCGAATAAAAAGTCCATGGAGCAACGGTCAGAGTTTGAACCTGCGAACCTCAGAACTGAGAGCAAGCATGATAACCACCAGTTCATCGTGACAGACTGTATAACATAAAGTACACCTTTTCATCCATTCCAGATTGATCGCTTTTAAATTACAATAATATATTTATATAAATGTCAAAGTTTGCGTTGCTAAAGAAGGCAAGCCATATATGTCAATGAAGCGAGTTTGCACAGCCCTGGTCTCGTCCTGCTCATCCACCATACTAACCTACTTTCCTTGTTGACCTACTTCATACTGACTAAAACCCACATCAATTTAACATTTGCCTAAAGTACATATTTCTCTTTTTTCCTACATGTACAGGTATTTTATACTAATTACCCAGTTATTTAAAACATATCTTCCCACCAGAACTCAATATTTCACTATACTAGTTACACAGTATCACTACCATTAATTTAAATTATTTGCTTATAGTAATTTATGCATAATTCATAAAAATAGACTCTGGTCATGAAAAAATATACCTAAATAGATATTATGCAGAATAATTTTGTACCTCAGAACCATCGTATGAAAATTTAATAATTCTGAGATATCATTACATTTTCGTACTCTCCATAGTTTATTTGCATGCGAGATAAAAAATAAATAAAATATATAATGATTTTTAGCTCTGTAATAATATGATAATGAATAATGTTCGCAGATGATATGTGGAAACTTATGAGCCTACAGATATCCGCAATTTACTTTAAAGACAGTTTATATTTATATTTCTTAAAACGAACGTGTAACGTGAATCCCTACATTTTACATTTTATTTAGTGTGTGCATATATATATTCTATTTCTTGTTTTATTTATTCAGTCAGAGATAAAAGAACAAGAAATATATTTAAAAAATCAATAAAACTGATTACATAAAAATGAGGTTTCGATCCATCATGAAGTCATGATATGTATGTACAGTCTATACTTTTAAGATTCATTTTTAAACATCGTTGAGGTTAAAATTATTTCAATTATAAAGATTTTTGTACCTTATATAACACAAGTTTTGCAGGGCATATTTCGGAAACCGGCCATCAATTTGGCAAAATAGATGAAGCATTGGAAATAATACACAAAGAAAACATTAGACAAAATATTAATATTTTGGAAGAAATTGAAATCACCAAAGAAGCAAAGAATAAGAATTTAAAAAATGAAAATACACCTAATAACCAAAGTCCCCTATATGAAATACATCAATAATTTCAGTATGAAGAAGGTTCCTGAAGATGAAGCATGGCTTCGAAAAGCTTTGAATTTTAATAATATAACGAAGATTAGAACAGAAATTGTTATAGTTGAGAACGACTGTGTTATATAAGGTAGACAAATCTTTATGTACAGTCTATCAAATACCCCAAATATGGCTGTTTAGTTGGTGTCTAATGTGCTACATCTAACAGTGAAGTCAATAGTAGTCTTGATCTCCAGTACTTAGAAGTTTTGTAACTTTCCCGTTTGACGGCGGTACAGTTGTTGAGGTGATCGTCATCCATTTCTTCCTCTGGGTGATTGTATACAAATTATCCCAAATATAATAGGCTATAAAATGAAGATAACAGACATAGTATAGTTTTTTCCTAACTCTCCATATTTAGCATAATTTTTTTGTAGGAATAATGTAATTTCTATTTATCATTTTAGTTAAAAAAAACAGTCTACGATTTAAACACTATAAACCTGTGTAAGCGGAAACTTTCGATACGCTCTGGATTACAATCCGTCTACCTAGGCTGGGTTTCAAACTGTGTCCTTCGAGTTCATTCGCGAACGCATTGCCAAGACCGGTAATTTTCTCTTACTTACTCAGAGTTTTGTATATCTTGACCTCTTTAAATCAGAAAATGATTTTTTTCATTCACTGAATGTTATTGGTGAAATGACGCAAAACTAATATCTCATTCATATAAATTATTTCCCCACAATGCACTAATTATCTGAAATGTTTAAGACCTGATTAAAACTGAGAAATATAGCTACAGAGAGTCGATCCCGGTGATTTTGTGACTACGTAGTTCGTTGATTTAAATCGTTCGATTTTTTAAGACGTAAAAATCCTAATACGGCTTTCTTCGGAATTAATAAACTCTTGGATACCGTGCCGTAGATTTACGACACATATAGTACCTCAGGTTTCAAATAACAGATCTCTTAGCAAAATCTGTCGACCGTTTTAGCGTCCATCTTCGAATAGCGACCTAAATGACCTGAGACATTAAAGAGCGTCATCAGATATAGGGCCTATGGAAAATAAAAAAATACAGAAACAATGCAAAAAAAATCTGCGTGTCCGGATTAGAAATCATTGAAATAGGTGAATATTAAATATGTCAGTAGTTGGTAGAGTCCCTTATCTACCGCTCAGGCGATTTAATTCGATTCTCGGGTGATATAAAATTTTAAAACTCTACCTTGGGTATGGTTGTATGTACCTTGTCATGTATTATGCTGTGCTTTCTTTGGGGATGATTATGGGATCATATTCTGGGAAGGTCGCCACTATGTACATTGTACACCTATCTAATGCATGAGTCCCTGTTCCCTTCCTACAGGCCCCGTAAAGGGTCCCATGAAGAGTATAAGACCTATAAAATGAAGCAGAATAAAATAATAATAATAATAATAATAATAATAATAATAATAATAATAATAATAATAATAATAATAAT
The DNA here is from genome assembly GCA_030220185.1 of Diploptera punctata. Classification (NCBI taxonomy): domain Eukaryota; kingdom Metazoa; phylum Arthropoda; class Insecta; order Blattodea; family Blaberidae; genus Diploptera; species Diploptera punctata. The sequence goes on from JASPKZ010008858.1 coordinate 2,565,223, forward strand.
AATGCAAGTATTGAATCATGTGGCCTGTTACGGTCCTAAAAGGAATTTTCCATCCAGCGCTTTATTTTTACGTCCCAGCGATCTTTTGCTTTGAGGACAGTAAAAAGCATAGCTTTTGGAATTCTGTGAGATGACATTTGTTGAAGATGGGCTTTTCAGTTTTTCTGGTAGTTTTGTATATGATGTAGAAAGGGATCTACACCCAACTCTTGCATAAAATCTAATATATAAAAATCAATGTTTGTTTGTTTGTTTGTTCGTATTCTTTGCGCGCCATACCGTTGATCCAATTTTGATGTTTTTTTGCAAAATGTTCAGGAGATTCCCGGGATGAACATAGGCTATAAGGGAGTTGTAATACTCAACCCCTTCACCCCTAAAAATCACCCTTTGTAGCGAAAAACGTGAAATAAAGTCCCTATTTTGACGCTTAAATGGCTTACCTGCCTAAACCATCACAAATACACCAAATTAATGTATACAGAATTGAATATCTAAAAAAAAACTCTACAAAAAAGTCCGCGACAGCATATGTTTATCTTTTATGGATAACTCACAATAACCATTTTTGTCTTTCATTGATGCCAAGAAGATCGGGGTAAGTAGATTCCCGGGCAAGCGTGCTCTGCTATACCGTTCATCCGATTGTGATGGAGCTTTTTGAAAAATGTTCAGGAGATTCCGGGGATGAATATAGGCTATAAGAGAGTTGTAATACTCAACCCTTTCACCCCTAAAAATCACCCTTTGTAGTGAAAAACGTGAAATAACGTCCCTATTTTGGCGCTTAAATGGCTTAAGCTGCCTAAACCATTACAAATACACCAAATTATTGTACACGGAATTGAATATCTAAAAAAACTCTACAAAAACGTCCGCGACAGCATATGTTTATCTTATATGGATAACTCACAATAACCATTTTTGTCTTTCATTGACACCAAGAAGATCGGGATAAGCTGATTCCCGGGCAAGCATGGCAGCTCAAGGCTTGGTGGTAAAAACGCGTTAACATTTATTTAGGAGTAGCAGCGCACGCCGGGTATTAGCTAGTAAAACAATAAAAATAATATAAAGAAAAGGAATATTTGAAATATTTGGGTACTTCGATATTTCTACAAAAATGGAATGAATATATTGTAACTAGTAATTAGGTTTATTAAATTAAATTAATGAAATTGTGAAACGCAGTGACTTGGAGTAAAGTAGGCCTTAGCAATGACTTGAGGTACGATAGTAGTTGAGAAAGGTTAGTAAGCGAGACAGAGGTAGGAAAAATCATGGAGGGGGAGTTTGAAGGATCGTGTCTTCATTCACTTCATTCATTCACTGGTTACCGGCATGTTGTAGTGTCAACAACTATATTAAAATTTGTGGACTTAATTACTATATTATCAGTGTTCAGCAAGCAGTGAACCGAGGAATGTGGATGCTAGGTACATAATGGCGGTGAGTGAATAGTTACTATTATAAATAAACTTGCTCACATACAAACAGTCGGTGTCTCTCTTTGTGTTATTGAAACTGTCGCTTTAAAAGAAAAATCATATATTAATAGAAGGAAAATAATGAATTTAAACGATTATGAAAGGAGATGGTTATTTAGACGAAAATAATGAGAGATTTCTAAGGAGAACAGCAGTAGTAGTATTATTTTTTTTTTATTTCAGGATTGTTTCTGTTATTTATACAGGTATCCTCAACCAAAATATACAATTTTTTCCTTCCACACTTCCCGGTCTTGTGCGTCTGCTTCTGTAATATTTATCTTCTTCATGTTGTCTTAAATTCCCTTTAACCACGTTGGCTTTGGTCTACCACGTTTCACGTTTCCCTTTTCCAGGAGGTATCCATTTCAATACTTCTTTGTTTGTTTCTGTGTCCCTTATTCTCATTATATGTCCATACCATCTTAGTTGGGTTTCTACAATATCTTATACAATGTCCTTTTCTACATTCATTATTTCTCTTATTGTATTATTTCTTACTTTTCCAATTTTGATATTCTTGCCGATCTTCTTAAAAAGTCCATTTCTGTGACTAATAATTTATTTCTGTGTTTTTGCTTCAACGTTCATGTTTCTGCACCAAATAATAAAATACTCTTCACAACTGTGTTATATATTAATAATCTAGTCTCTTGATTATATGTATTAATAACAGTAGTAATAGAAGCAGTAGTAAGAAATCAATTTACTTTCATTGCATCCCCGGGTAAGGTTTTTTCAAGGCTTTTCCTCACGTGTAAGACAAATGTCGGAACACTTTAAGGTCCAAATAGCCTCCTAACATCATTTCGCCATCATAATCATCTTACCATATTCGTCTGGATTAGTTATGAATCTGTAAGCGAATGGCGTATCTTGTCTTAAATGCTTCGATGGTGGTCCCGCATTAAGCTGACCCCTTATTCGAGTAGACACTCTATTACATTTTGTGATAAAAAAAAGCGTGTACGCTCCTATATGCTCCAAAGTACAAATATGCTCTTATAACAGATCGTGTCACTGTAAGGCACGGGTGGTATGACATTCGTAAAAGTACCTAAAAGGGAGAGATTAAACTAGAATAAGAAAGAAGGTAATTTTACTAAAAAATAAGTAGATCAGAAAAAGCTTATTTTGTATGTACAATTTAATTATTGTATATTTTATGCAATTAAATTGTAATTAATGTATATTTTTCTACAATTTTCGTAACTTGTAGATTCATTAACTCTTAAGATAAAATGTAACATTTATTAGTTCTGCTGTGTGGAAGAGGTGGCCTGAAGGCCTTAAGTCACCAGTAAAAATAAATAGACAAATAAAATATTCCCCTCGTAACAAATCATGAATATATCTTTACTACAGAGGCTTTCCTAAAATATGTTCTTATTCAAGTATTATTCCTTTATTTATTGGAATAATATTTGATAACAAAATATTTTAGGGAAGCCTCTGTAGTGAACATATATTCATGATTTGTTACGAGGGGAATATTTTATTTATCTATTTATTTTTACTGGGAATCAATATTGAAGACTGTTTACTGCACAATTTATTATTCGCTGACGACCAGATTATAATAGGACAAGATAAAGAAGATATGATTAGAAAGTTGGTAGATGCATTTGATGTAGGGGGACTGAAGATAAATTATATTAAAACAGAATATATGGTAATCGGAGCAAATTCAGAAGACCTACAAATAAATAATACGGTAATTATAATTAAACGTGTTGAAGAACTTAAATATCTTGGATCTATAATGTAGTATTGTTGGCCGATAGTGAGGAGATACTAAAGGACAATACGCACACACTATTGAGTAACACTAAGAACTTAGGACTGGAAGTAAATATCAATAAAACTAAATATATGGTCACACGTAGAAATACATTATAGGCCTATAATGGAAATGGACAGCTAATGACAAATGAGGAAAATTTTGAGGAAGTGGCTGAATTCAAATACCTAGGAACAATAATCACAAATAGGAATGAGATGCACAAAGAAATTAAACATAGGCTCAATTCTGGAAATGCATGCTATTATGCATTGCAGAGACTCTTGATGTCCCAACTCCTTTAAAAAAACGTTAAACTGAAAATATATAAAACTATTATTCTACCAGTTATATTATATGGGTGCGAAACATGGACTCTTACTTTAAGGGAGGAAAGGAGATTACGAGTATTTGAGAATAAAGTTCTTAGGAAAATTTTTGGGCCAAAGAGAGATGAACAGACAGGTGAATGGAGAAGACTACATAACAATGAACTACATGGTCTTTATAGGAAGCCAGATATAATAAGAACAGTTAAGTCTCGTAGACTGCGATGCGCAGGACATATTGCACGTATGGGGAATGAAAGACGTGCATGGAAGCTTCTTGTAGGAAAGCCAGAGGAAAACGCCCAGTTGGTAGACCAAGAATGAGGTGGGAGAATAACATTAACTATGATTTGAGGGAAGTAGATTATACAGGGAATGATTGGAAAGGATTAGCTCAGGATATGGATGTATGGAGAGCTTATGTCCGCGCGGCCATGAACCTACGGGTTCGATAGTACCAGTGAGTAAGTAAGTAAGTAAGTAAGTATAATAGATAAATCTGGTACTTGTGAAAAATATATTATTAACAGAGTAAATTGTGCAAGGAAAACGATTAGATCCCTGAATGGTCTTTTATGGAATATAAATTTGACCAGAAAAAAAAGAGATATACAGACAATAATAGAAAGTATACTTACATATGGATAAGAAAGCTGGACAATAAATGAAATTATGCAGAAAAGAATCTTGGCGATAGAAATGGATGGGTTAGGGAGAAGTATGAGAATATCCAGACTACAACATATTAGAAATACATATATCACAAGAAATGGATGCACAAGGAACTGTTATCGATAGGATAACAATGAGAGGTTTACAGTGGTATGGACATGTACAACGGATGTCGGAAGAACAGTGGCCTAAACAGGTGTTGGAATGGATGGTATTAGGCAGAAGGAAGAGGGAGAGAAGTAGAAGAACATGGAACGAGGGGATATATGATGCCATGATGAAGAGGGTTATGGAAGAAGGACAATAGACAATGGGAAGATAGGAATCTCTGGAAGCAGGAATTAAGGGCGGACTGACGTAAAGTGGAAAGCCAGTATTAAGTAAGTATTCAAGTATTAGCCTCCTCAGTTTGGTTATTTGTGGTTATCTCAAAATCTACCACTCAAAGATTATTTTCATTTTGAAATCCTATAATCTCTAGAATAGTTCTATCAACCCCTCCCCCCTCTTCTGGCGTTTTTAGTAATACTCTTTAATATTTCAGGTACCGGTATTAGAGTCGTAATTCAAAGTTGAGCGTGAAAGGACCGAACAATTTTGATCAGATGCTTTTTATTTCAGGCTTATAATTATTTTAAGGGATCCTCAGCTTTACTTTCTTTCCGAAGGAATAAATGCGTCCTAAAAATTCCATGACATTGTAATCACTGTTCACAGTGACCGAAATATATTCAGAAGATCCCGAGTTTAAAATCAGGTATTAGTCTATGTGACAGCGGGTTTCTCGTAATTTTCTTATGTTATATTTTCATTACTATGATACTTTTTACCATTTCATCTATTCATAATTATTAATACTTTGTAGTAGTGTTTGAGACTCGATTTCGCAGGTCCCAGGATCAAGTTCCGGGGCCTTCAACTTGATTGGTTTCATACTAAACCTCGGTCATAAAGGAAAATACTGGGTTGGATTTTCACTACCACAAATATTTTCATTACATAATTTCATAATTAATTTAAGATTAAAAATACAGGCAGCATGCAACAGTCTTTTTGGAATGTTACAATTTATTGCAGTCAACATTTTTTTGAAATATTAGTAGTTAGACAAAGATTACTGAAAGCATAGTCGCGATATAATGCAACATGTTCAAATTCTAAAAAAAAAAGTGTATTGTAAAAAAAAAGTCACCCAAGCAATAACTGCATAAACTAAGTGAATTCCTCAGCAAGTCGCATTTAATGCCCTATTTTACTACCTTACAGATTGCATATTTATTTTGTTAATTACATCTATGTATCCAGTTTCGCTGCGAGAAAACAAATATGGCGGTCGCTAGAGCGATTTTTAAATTACTCTTTCAGGTAAACCCTAACTCATAATGGTCATATTTTGTTTTGGAGAATACATTTTTAGTCTTATTTCAATGACACATACCGATTTTCTTTGCGTTAGAAAATCTAAAATTGCGGCTGCTACAGCGATTTTTAAAAGTTCGCTTTACTCGTGACGGTCCGATTTGTGGTTAACGAACTCGACCTTACTTTCTACGCGCACGCATGCACACACACATATGGCGGCTCCGTGAGTCACGTGGTGAGAGCCACTCGTCCTTTATCTCTGGATTTTGAGTTCGCGTCTCGGTCACTCCTCGTGGGATTCGTGGTGGACGAAGCAGAGCCAAGGTAGGTTTTACTCGGATCTTCTCCCGTTTTCCCCTCCCAAAAACTTCATTCCACCATTTCTCCATACTCATCTCATCCTAATACTTCTTCTCCTTCGACTTCAAGGTTAGGCTGTAAGCCTATGCCGACTCGAAGCATATCATCTCATCATTTATTTTAATTGCATTTCATCAGCTTCTGTAATGGTGCGTCAGGCTTGGTCAGCCGGTAACCTTGTATATGAAAGACCTCCAATAATAGGGACTTTATTAGACTAAATCCTTCGACCTGATGTTACGGACGGATACGAGTTGTGGGTATACAGGTGCTCTAAAATTCCTCTTACAAACTTCTAGGACTTGCAGAGTTGATACTATTTAGAATCGGAAACCACGTCCGGAAACTTACCGTTTACGTGCTGCAGCCGTTTGAAGACATGTTTTTAACGCGACCACTTTTACAAGTAATTTATTATGAGGCGTGACACAGTACATCACTTGTTTTACAATTCAACTCATTAACAACCAAAGAAACAGAATGGAAACTGAATAATTTTTCACAAACACTTTTGTTTACAGTTAAACTTAAACTGTTGTTGTCCTTTTCAAATGATGGTTAACGTTCAGATCCACTACAAGTGCGGCTCGATATGGCGACCAGCAACTTCGTTGCACACCTTGTACCTACGAATGATGGTTTGGTAAACGCGCTCTATCACACCTGGTGTATCTGCAATCTCTCCTGCAGAGAATATCAAGTTGAGAAAAGATTGTGTACATTCCTGGATATCTTAAGTAGCACAATTGGTTAGTGCGACAGCGCGTAATATATTGGGTTCAAATCTCGTTTTAAGCAGGCATTTTTATCTTTAATTATATTGCCTATTATTGCCTCTCTATGATGCTTAACAAGCGGCTCGTTTTGTTTCCGTGCAGCTGTTATATGTTATTAAAATACAAAGATCTCGACTGCTGCGACTACCACGATGTTGCCACATTGCTATTCTTCCCACAGTTTCAATTAAAACTCGGAACGATGTGGAACATTCGATCCAATTATAAAATTGTATACCATAATTAATGGTATCATTGTTATCAGTGATTTATTGTGATGTGAAACTCGAATAATAATAATAATACAATATCTACATATTATATTAGTTTAATATGTAAGTGATTTCAACACGTGGTGGCCATGGGAAAATATTTCAGACCGAACAGTTATAATAATAATAATCTTCCTCCTTTAATGTGATAGACCTAGTGGTCTGTTACGGCAGCCCCACCACTGGACTTACTTACTTCAGGGCAGTAACCTGTTGTGAGGACTAACCTTACTACTACTACTACTACTACTACTACTAATAATAATAATGTGAACTACATGGTCTTTATAGGAAGCCAGATATGAGAACAGTTAAGTCTCATAGACTGCGATGAGCAAGGCATGTTGCACGAATGGGGAATGAAAGAGGTGCATGGAAGCTTCTTGTAGGAAAATCAGGGAAAACGCCCAGTTGGTAGACCAAGGATGAGGTGGGAGAATAACATTAAATATGATTTGAGGAAAGTAGATTATACAGGGAATGATTGGAAAACATTAGATCAGGATAGGGATGTATAGAGAGCTTATGCCCGCGCGGCCATGAAGCTACAGGTTCCATAGTGCCAGTGAGTTAGTTAGTTAGTTCAACCTACAAGCTATATAATGTTGGAATTAAATTATTTAATTAATAAATACATCTATAATTTTAATTTAAAAAGTTAAACAATACCAAATAATAATAACATACAAAATTAAATAATAACATAAATAATCAATGTCTTCTGTCCTTGTGCAATAAACGCTCATAGCGCTATGAGAAACGTGACATCACCGCATGTCAAGCATTGACGCGCGGCACCCGCTTTTATATAAACTGTTAACCATCAGAGTGAGGCTATAATACTAGCTAATACCCGGCGTGCGCTGCTACGCCTAAATAACTGAAAATGAATGTGCTTTTATGTTTAGTTGAATAAGTAAAAGGAAAAATAATTATAAATTTATAATTTTTAGATACCCCGTGCTGATTACCCGGCGTTGTCCGCGATCTACTTATCCCGATCTTCTTGACATAAATGAGCTGAAATACGAAAATTAATGTGTTTTATGTTTAGTTAAATAAGTAAAGGGGAAAATGTATGTCGTAATTATTTTTAGATACCCCGTGCTGTTTACCCTGCGTTATCCGGGAATCTATTCATCCCGATCTTCTTGGCATAAATGAGCTGAAAGAAAAAAAAAATGTACTTCTTATGATTAGTTGAATAAGTAATATGAAAAATAATTATAAATGTATATCATAATTATTTTAAGATTCTCCGTGCTGATTACCCAGTGTTGCCCGGGAATCTACTTATGTCGATCTTCTTGGCATAAATGGGATAAAAGACAAAATTCGATATTGTGATTTATCCGTAAAAGAATACCCGCCATGTGCTGCTATGCTTGCACATGAATCTAGTGTACTTGTCTCGATCTTCTTGGCATCAATGAAAAACATAAATGGTTATTATGAGTTATCCGTAAGAGATAAACATTTGCTGTCAGGGACTTTTTTGTAGAGCTCTTTGAGATATTCAATTCAATTCTGTGTACATTAATTTTGTATATTTGTTATGGTTTAGGCAGCGTAAGCCATTTAAGCGTCCAAAGAGCTACTTTTTTCCACGTTTTCCACTACAAAGGGCGATTTTTAAGGGTGTAGGATTTGAGTATCACAACTCTCTTACAGCCTATGTTCATCCCGGGAATCCCTTGAACATTTTGCAAAAAGCCCGATCACAATCGGATCAACGGTATGGCCGCGCATAAAGTACGAACAAACAAACATTCATTTTTATATATTAGATTGAATGCGAACGTCAAGCCTGACTATATTAATTTCAATATTAAATCCAGAAAAAAGTAAAATAAAATCATGTCTCTGAACTTGAGGATTATTGAAAATATTTGAAAATTATATTCATAATATTAGTGTCAATTACTTCATCTATTATTATATAAAGTTAATTTTTCCAATTGTGTTAGATGGATCAAAATATAGTCTCTTATTTTAAGGGAGGAGAACATATTGCGATTATATGAGAACAGTCCACCGCTGTGGTCTCGAGGTAGCGTGCTGCCTTGTCACGCAGTGGGTCTGGGTTCGATCCCCGGTCGGGGCAGTTTTTCTGGGTGAGGTTTTTATCTGGGTTTTTCCTCACCTGTAAGACAAATGTCAGGAAAAGTTAAGGCCCAAACGGTCCCCGAAATCATACGGCCATCATCATCATCCTTATCATTATCATCATCATCATCCTTCACCGGTGTGGAAAACAACGGGAAGCTACAACACCTACAATTCCCTAGTAAAGCTGCAAGCATAGCATGAAAATGCTCTGCCTTCGGGCAGAATTACTATGGATGTATGGATATGAGAATAAAAGAGAGATGAACATACAGATGTGTGGAGAAGACTCCTTAACAGTAAGCTACATGATTTCTACGGGATCATATATGCAATAAGAACAGTTAAGTCTCATAGGCTGCGATGGGCAGGATAAGTACGGTACCACAAATTGGGAATGAAAGATGGGTATGGAAACTTCTTATAGGAAAACCTGAGGGAAAGCACCCTGTTGGTAGACAAAACATGAGATGGGAGAATAATATTAACCTTTATTTGAGAGAGGTGAATTATACGTAGAATGATTGAAAACATTAGCTCAGGATATTGAATAATGTAAAACATATAAGATGTTAATTAGCCTATATAATTTTTTACCTGATAAGTCAGTCGTTCTCAACTAAGTTATTAAACTTCAAGTTATTCTAATATGGAGGCCTTTCGAAAACAATGTTTCATCTTCTGTGTTTTAACTGGAACTCCAGTTAAAACGCAGAAGATGAAACATTGTTTTCGAAAGGCCTCCATATTAGAATAACTTGAAGAAGGTTAATAACTTAGTTGAGTACGACTGACTTATCAGGTAAAAAATTATATAACTAACATAACCTCAACGGTGCTTTAACATGAATTTCAAAAGTGTTGATGGAAAACATATGTCCATGAGGCGATGAACTCTGGGTTCGATAGTGCTAGTGAGTTTAGTTAGATATTATTACATTATACTGCACCGTGATTCTACAGTTTTATAAATCAAAATGTTAGTTTATACAGAAGGTAAACTTTTTAATGTCTTTATGTTTAAATAAAATACACATTTAAAACAAAATATGAGATTTTTTATAAATATTTATTTTTAAAAGTTACCAAAGCTTACAATATTATTCTTTAAAAACACATAAAAATATTAGAAGTTCATTTAATAACTGTATTTTGAGTTAAAACATTCAAGGATCAAAGGTTGGGAATACTTTAATGACGGTAATATAATGCAAATTAGTTTTATTTAACTTGGCTCTTCAAAATACAATGAGAAAATTATACTTAAAAAGACATTGTAATAGGGTTATGTGAAATGAGCTTGCGCAAATGTAGAAGGTATTGTTCTTATATCCAGAAACTTAACACCAACGAAAGAAATGCAGGAGGTAATTCATAAAGAAGGATAAAAGGTCGGATTAATAAATTAATGAAAAAACAAAATATATGAACATATCCGTATCCAAATGAAAATGTCGATACTTCCATTTAATTGGGAGTAGATTTAAACAAAAATTGAAACTTTCAAAATTAAACAAATAACAGGCTTATGGCTGGAAACAAAGGTTATTTACATAAAAATAAAATTATTTAAATCATCCCTTCTGTCCAGAGAAACTAAACTGAAACTTTATAAAACACTCGAGAGACCGGTAAGAAACATGTGCAGGTGAAACATAAATGACTAACTAACTCACTGGCACTATCGAACCAGTAGATTCATAGCCAAGCAGATATAAGCTCTCCATACATCCCTGTCCTGAGCTAAAGTTTTCCAATCATCCCTGCATAATCTACTTCTCTCAAATCATAGTTTGTTATTCTCCCGCCTCATTCTTGGCCTGGGTACTGGGCACTTTCTCTCTGGGTTTTCTACAAGGTGATTCCATGCTCCTATTTCATTCCCCATTCGCGTGGATATTACACACAGAAGATGAAATTGCATTAAGCGTATTTACAAGAAAAATTATAGAACTGTTTATGGATCAGAATATGAAAGTTCAATACGGGAATAAAAAAATAATCGAGAGTTAGAACATATTTGGGCTCAACTGCACTTCTACTAGCGCTTGATTTTTTCATATTGTTGTAAACTATAGCTCTTCTTCTGTATTTACTAGCATTATTTAATATTTTAAACTTTTTCAAACAATTTTTATAACATTATTAGACAATTTTGAAGTATTTATTTAAATATGCAAATCACAATATTATGACACTATTAGACAATATCGTGATGCTGCTATTTTCTCCATAGAGTATATTGCTTAGTCTATGATTTTACTATCGCTGTTTTCGGTTATCGCTGGTTGGATCAGCGGGAGGGAGTGATAAGCAAGTGTACACCCATTTTTAGTAAACGTTAGGTAATTTTAATATTATTAATATATTTTTTAAGATAGATTTGGGGATTTATTGCAAATATTCTTCTTCTTCTTCTTTTCTAGGATTAGGTCAATGCGACCTGTTCCGGTCTCAAGTCCATCGTTTCCTTGTTGGCCGTCCCAAAGATCTTTTTCCATGTGGTTTGTAGGCGTTGATCTTTTTGGGTAATCTTGTATTGTCCATTCTGTATAAATGTTCTTTCCATTGGTATTTGTGCTCGACTAATTTATCGACTATTGAAAATATCTCCAATTCATTTCTTATTGATTCATTGTGTAATCTATCCATGCGAGCACACCCTTTTACGGATCTTAAAAAATTCATTTCAGTGGCTTGAATGTGTGAGATATCTTTTTTGTAAGTACCCAAGATTCAGATACATACAAAAGAACAGGAACAGCCATAATTTTATAAAACCTGAGCTGAGTTTCTCTTCGAGTCTTTAGGAGGGTTCTTTTTATGGTGCCACACATCATTGCAAATATTGATCATTTAAATTTCATAGTGACGGATGATAATCGATATGTGGTTCGATTGTGGGTTATCGCTGGCTCTACAAACTCTGGCGCATGCGCACTGTTGTTCTATAGGACTTTGAAAATATTTCACGCTAGTTTAAGTGCAGTTTTTCCCATATTTGTAAAGGACAGGATGTTGTAAAATTTAGTATATCACTTGAGACTGAGTTGGCTAGGACATGTTTATAAAATGAATGGGAATAGAATGCCCCAATATGTCTTAAATAGTGTAAAACGTGAAAGTAAAAGAGACAGACCAAGAACAAACAAACGGATACAAGAATGAGAGAGAGTGACCTTGATAAAATACTAAAGTTATAATTAGGGAATGGAAAAATAAAGTCATGAAGGGTGATGAATGGAGGAGGATTGTGAAAGAAGCCAAAGCCCACTCTGAGCTGTAGAGCTGCAAACAAGAAGAAGACAAATAATGTAATACATTAAGGCCTAAGAATACAGAGCATTAGCTTTCGGGGATGGATGTGAGTGATAAGAAATTTTGATAAAGCTGTCTATAATTATTCATCTTGTAACTTAGATGAAGGAAAATACCTCAACTAGGAAAATAACTAAACCCGTAATCGACCTCGAGCCCGCAATTTGAGGAACAATGTCGTTATCTTACAATCGTAATCACATTGCTTTTACGGTAATTAAATTAATTAAATTTGCTTGCATGTTAATGCGTTACGCTATGCAGTGTGGGCCCTGACCGACTCTGCCGTGGGACCGAACGGTACCATTTATTTTTATCAGAAATATGTGTAGATTGTAGCCTACATGGAAAGGAACATTTAAAAATAGCAATCAGTATAGGTCTATTCAAATAATCAGTATTAACAAACTGTACTGTGAAAATAAATCTTACAATGTACAGATGTTCAAAAAGTGCATGAAATTGATACAGAAGGAAGAGGGACATTTTTATAAAGGAAACCGGCGGCAAGAGATGCCGATTTCGTACGAGATCTTGTGGTCTACACTCTAAGTCAACCCAGGAAGTTATTACAGACCTTATGGTCTACGCCAGTGTCCCATACGTACAGAGGGTAGATGTTGCCAAACTCATAATAACGGTATTTGTTTGTTTAGGGAGGGGAGGAGGGGCAAGATTTAGCAGTACTTTTTCAAAATCTATGTACTATACATTTAAAAAACATAGTTTTTATTTTACGGCATCCAAACTAGTTTTATAGTAAATATGAGAGTCGACACTTTCACACAGGGTAGTACAGATCCGCACGAGCTCAGTGACAAGTGGTAACTGTTTTTTTTCTTTAAGAGGGGATGGCTTGGACGGCTACAACTTACAACTATGTGCCTGCTGTGTTGTGATCTTCAGTTTTATTTAAGGATTTCTCTCAAGAAAATACTGTTAAAATGGCAACCCAGTAGAAGAAGAATGATCCATCATTAACATTCCCATCTTCACAATCACACACACACACACACACACATACACACACACACACACACACACACACACACACACACACACACACATACACACACACACACACGCGCGCGCGCGCGCATGCACGCACACACACATACACACACACATATAAAAACAAAACAGCAGCAAACACAAATTACAAACACATACACAGTAACACAAACAAAGACGACACAATTACTCTCATATCACATGTCATCAAAACAATTATCATTACTTTAAGTATTATGTACATTTATTTTATGTATCACTAAACACAAACTCACAAACACACACAAACAAACACTCAACACGTTTTACTTATGTAACATCACTTCACATACCCGAAATCTGTATGTATTATGCTTATTTATTTAATAAAGATTAGATAGTAGTTAGGGACGTAGAGCAGACCCGGGGATAAGGGCATTATGCCCGAGGTAAACCGGGGGGTGGTGGTGGGGCTCTAAATAAAAATAAATAAACCCAGTTCCCTATTCCAAACACACAGTAAGTTCCTGGGTTGAATCTGACTGTAGGAATATTAAGACAATGTACATATTTTGTGTTATTGAAGATTGAAGTGGACGGGTGCACTGTTGCCATGACAGTAATATTTTTTAAGGCTAAAATATTAAAACAGGTACCTGATAAATCAGTCGTCTTCAACTAAATTAAACTTCTGTTTAAGAAATTTCGTCAAGTGGTTAAAGCTATAAAGGTCTTTCAGAATCATGTTCCATCTGCTGCATTCTATTTGGTATTGAAGTCGATGTTTAAGTTGTACAACGGGTTCAGCATGCTTTCGTTCAGCAAGTCTATATTCTCTGTTCTTTGTAAAATTTCTATGTCTTCTAGGATGCTAATTTTGTTGTTGTTATTCTCTCTGTGTAATAATGTCGTGGTTTTATCGATCTTGTCGAACTGATGGCCTGTTTGTAGTATGTGTTTGGCAAATCTTGATTTTTCTTCGTGATTAATACAAATTTTCATATGTTCATTATATCCTGTTTAAAATTTCTTGTAGTTTTACCGATGTAAAAATTGTCGTAATTATTGCACCTGAGTTTATAAACGCCCTTATTTTCGTATTTCAATTTTAGAAATATTGATTAATATCTTGTAGGAAAACCAGAAGGAAAACGCCCAGTTGGTAGACCAATAATGAGGTGGGAAAATAATATTAACTATGATTCGAGGGAAGTAGATTATACAGGGGATGATTGGAAATCATTGGTCCAGGATAGGAATGTATGGAGAGCTTATATCCGTGCGGCCATGAACCTACGGGTTCGATAGTGCCAGTGAGTTAGTTAGTTAGTTATTGATTTATAACATGTTATAAGTAGGCCTATGCTTTTATTAACATTCACTTGTTTAGATTATTTTAAAGAATAAAAATAAATTTTATTCACAAAACAAAATTTATACACAGTATTGACACTCGAATGAGCATTTGCTCATGCTTGGGTGTTCAGTTACATAAATAAAACAAATAGAATATATAGACTACATTGCAGCGTTTTAGTTAAAGGGAGAGGGAAAACAATATATATAAATTTAGGGTTCACTTTTAGGATATAAAATGAATTCTGGCACATAAAACATTAAAAAATAATACAAAATAAAATAAAACAATATAGAATAAGTTAATATGATACCAGACTGGAGAAGGTAATTAAAACCATTAGGTTATAATATAAAACAAAACAAATTTAGGAGAAAATTTCAAAATATAAAACGCACACAAATAAAAATGAATGCAAAGGAGAATTATACATTATATAACAGGATAATACCAAACCGATGAAAATAGGTAATAAAATATTAGGTAACAATATAACTAAATGGTACTATCGAACCAGTAGGTTCATGGCCGCGCGGACATAAGCTCTCCACACATCCCTATCCTGAGCCAATGTTTTCCAATCATTCCCTGTATAATCTACTTCCCTCAAATCATAGTAAATGTTATTCTCCCACCTCATTCTTGGTCTACCAACTGGGCGCTTTCCCTCTGGTTTTCCTACAAGAAGCTTCCAAGCACGTCTTTCATTCCCCATTCGTGCCACATGTCCTGCCCATCGCAGTCTATAAGACTTAACTGTTCTTATTATATCAGGTAATAATATAAAGCAAAACAAATTTAGGAGAAATAATTTTAAATATTCAATGTCAAACATATACTAAGATTTTTTTTTTTAATTCCACAGTACTACGTGTATCAATGTTGGTTGTTGCCACTTTCAATAACTGCTATGAGTCGTAAGTTGTTATGAATATGAAAATTCTTACAAAAGTGTTTCTCATATTACTCTTCCAAAATCTTTTGGTTTCCGATTTGAAGGTACACAGTTTGAAATCCTCTACCATCTGATTTTTTAAATCCAAGATGTTTAGGTATATAAAAAACTTATGATAACGTTTCTTATATTTATTAATTACTGAATATCTCATGGAGATTCAACTGGGCATTTTCAACCAATGGTTCCCTATTTCACAATACTCTATGTGAACTGCTTACCTTTTCTTGATTTGTTCAGAAAATAGAATTAAATAAGACAATTTAATAAATATTGTGAAACCCATTGAAAATGTTTTTCAAGGGAGATGGCGAAAACTGAGGATCATGCGGGTTCGCGTAATAGACAGACAATTATAAAAACCATAGGTCTATCTTTTTAACTTTTCATCTGATATTAAACTATATTTTCGCTAAATTTGTCAATTTCCTTACTTTATAATCAATGTGAATTGTGAATTTGAGAAATAAAAATTCATATACTGGTAAGAATGCTGATCTTTTTAACATCAGGTTTTTAAATATTGGATTTGAGACAACATGTTGTGTTGTTGGCACCATTAGATTTGGGGACTGGTAGGTCAATCTCAATTTTGACTAAAACTAGAAAATAATTGACCATAATCTATTTTACAAATACTGCAGAAGAATGAAAACTCCATGATAAAAGCGTATTATGTGGGGTTTGAGTGCAATAAACAGATTATTTCCAAAGATGTATTAAATGTGATGTAAAATGACTAAGCAAATAACATTTAAGTATTATGCGAGAAGCACAAAAAGTGGGAGCGTTATACGATTATTTAAATTCATTTAAGTTAGACCTAATGATTGTATCACAACTTTTATGAATTGCTTGTACTTTGGAATGTATGTTTGTTTTATAAATTAAAAACAACAAGAGAGACCCAATTGAAATTTTATAAAATGTTGGCAGTACCGGTACTGCTCTATGGTTCAGAAGCCTGGATACATAAAAAACAAGATCTAAGTAGGATAACGGCGGCAGAAATGAAATTTTTGAGATCTGTTAAAGGGTGCACTAAGGAAGACAGAATCAAGAACACAGAAATAAGACAGGAACTTGAAATATTTGCAATAACTGATAAAATGGATACATATAGACAAAAATGGAAGCAACACATAGACAGAATGAATGAAGATAGATATCCAAAACAAATAACAAAATACAAACCGAAAGGCACCCGAGATGTGGGCAGACCTAGAAAGAGATGGGCTGAAGTCGGAACGGGTCAACAGACCTAATCCATGAATGAAGATGATGATGATGAAAAACCTTTACTTTCGAATTCACTATAGAATGTCAATAAGGTACAAAGGCAGATATAACAATTATTAACATAAACATAAGAATGTTAAAAAATATAATTTTTAATATTACAGTTTGTCCTTTTGGACATTTATAGTGTTTTCTCATGGCAATGGCGTAATTGTAACACATTGTAACCCACTTATGAGGTTGGGGCGCCTGGAAGGCGAGGTTACGTTGCCCCGATGATATGATGGGTGGTGTGATGATGATAGTGGTGCGCCAGGAGAGTCCTTAATCCTAAGCTTAATCTAAGATGAATATGAATGATGATGATTGCGATGGCCATATGATGTTCGGGGACCGTTTGGGCCTTAAAGTTTCCTGACATTTGTCTTACAGATGAGGAAAAACCCCGATAAAAACCTCACCCAGGAAACTGTCCTGACCGGGGATCAAACTCTGGCCCGCTGCGTGACAAGGCAGCACGCTACCTCGAGACCACAGCGGTGCGGTGGACTGAAAGTTACCTGAATAGTGATATGAAACGCATGTTATGCATTACAGGAGCTCTTATAATCCAAACTTCTCTTAAAAAGCGTTAAAATAAAATTATCTATAACGATTATTATTCCAGTTATATTATACGAATGCGAAAAATGGTCTCTTACTTTAAGGGTCAGTTTCACCAACAGAGGCAACTGTATTACGCCAGGTTTCCCCATATATAATACATAGCTTAAACTGGCGTAATGCAGTTACCTCTGTTGGTGAAACCGACCCTAAGGAAGAGAAATTATTACGACTATTTGAAAATAAAGTTCTTAAGAAAATTTTTGGACCGAAGAGAGACGAACAGACAGGTGAATGGAGAAGACTTACATTGTAGTGATCTATTACTAGACAACGTTAACTTTCAATGCGGAAAACAGCGAACTAAAAGAATGTGGTAAGGGTGAGTTGGGGTTGGAGGTACAGTGGAGGAAATTGGTATAAAGCCACTTGTTAAAAGGGTTAACACAAGTTTATTTACTCTTTCTTTGGCATTTTTCTATATTAACTTAGGAGGTGATTGAGTATAAAACACACACAAATAATGTCAAAATTAATTATCAATTTCCGTCTAAAAAAGTACATGAAAACTGAAACCACTCTCACATATGGGTGGAAATTAGTATAAAGGCACTTTGTGTATTTCACAGATTAAACCAAAAAGACTGAGCGCAAAATTTACAACAAAGTTCTAAAATTTAGTTGAACCTCCATTGTTGTTAATTACTTGGAAGATTCTCTTTGGCATTGACTTGATGAGGGTGTTTATTTCTTCCACTGAGATTGAAGCCCACTCTTCCTGAATAATATGTTTCTGCTCAGTCACTGTCCCAAACTGCCGTCCATTGCGATACACACGCCTTGCCAGGATCCCCCATAAGTTCTCAATCGGATTTAAATCAGGACATCTGACTGGCCACGTCAAAAGAGGTATTTCTTTCTTCCTGAACCACTCCTTTGATTTGGCAGACACGTGAATGGAAGCATTATCTGGCTGAAAAATTAGATCTTCGCCAAATTCCTTATATATTCGTGTCAATTAGGACTCCAGAAGCTCCTCAGTGTATGACTCAGAATTCATCTTGGTGCGTATTCATGCTATTTTTGATCTTCCTTTAAAGCAGAATGCTACCCAAATCATAACGCCTCCACCACCGAAGTTTCTACTCATTCTAGCTTGCTCTTCAGTACGGAGGTCGTGCCAGTAATACTGAAGGCCATCAGGCCCGTCCAGATTAAACTTCTTCTCATCACTGAATGTTACTTTATTCCATTCTGAGGCCCAGGATATCTGTTCTTCAGCAAAAGTCCTTCTAGCTTTCTTATGTGCATTGTTCAGAGGTAGTTTACTAAGACTTTTTTTTGAATTTTAGGTTCTTGTCTTCTGACAGAATTTGTCTTACTCGTCTGGCTGTTACTGGCAACTTCAAATCAGTCTGGATTTGAGAAGAAAACATACTCTTACCTTTTGCTTTACGTAAAATGAGACGTTTAGTGCGCTCAGACAATTTTCTTGTCCGTCCATATTTCCCTTTTTTTTTTTTTTTTTTTTTTTTTTCATATTGTGAGCCCAGTTTGACAAAATTATCAATGACATATCTTGAAGCCCCAATTTCGTAGGTATTTGTCTATCGGAAGGCACTAACTCTTGATTTCTCTTCATTTGATAGAGGCTTTCCACGTGGCATTGTACTTACTGCTGACTTGCAACTGATGAACGATGCTCACAGACACGCCGTCTCCATGTAATTGCAGTGTTTTGTTTACATTTATGTCTCTGTAAGAGCCAGAAGTTGACCAGGCTTTATACCGATTTCCATCCCTAGGACAGCGTTTTCTTAGATTTTACGTATTATTTACATATATAATAAATGCAAAATGAGGAGACCTGTATGAAATTATGTCCAAGATAATTATATGTAATCTATGACACACATACGGTATTTGCATAAATATTTCAGGTTGTTTTACTACTAAAAGTTAGTGGCTTTATATCAATTTCCTCCACTGTAGTAGACCCTTGTCTTAGGATGCAGTGACAGCATTTATTTTCCGTTAGTCGTATATAGTCTGTTGTTAGTGACAATGTCAAGTGCGAAAGTTAGATCCTACATTCACAATATATTCACACTTAAGTCTGACAGACAGTAGTTTTAAATCAGTGCGGATTTAATTTCTCTGTGCATCACACTATCCAGAAACCCTTGGGCATACACACTCCGACGATATTTCATTAACTTCATCTCTTATTTCAAGTAAGTCTACCACTATATTTTGCCACTGATTATACCACTTGCCCAGTGATTCGCTTGTCCCAACGGAAGGAAGGAGACACTTTCCCCATGTTCACCGCTAGCGCCATTGCTTCCCCTCTCCAGATAAAAAAGTTAACGCGATCGAGTAATACATGATCTTCATGGGGAACTAGATGTAATACGAATTGTTAAGTCTCTTATACTGCCACGAGGAGGACGTGTGCTATGCATGGAGAATAAAATAGAGGTTGGAAACTTGCCAAGAATATCTACGTTTTGAGGGAGGTGAATTATACAGGGAATGATTAAAAGTCACTAGCTCACGATAGGGAAGTATGGAGAGTTAATACCCGCGCGGCCACGAACCTGTGGGTTCGATAGGGCCAGTGAGTTACTGATATGGAATAGTAGTCTTCTTCTTCTTCTTCTTCTTCTTCTTCCTTCCAAGTATTATGCCAAGGCCTATTACGATCCTATAGAAAATTTTCCCTCCAGCGTTTCATAGGACGGCCCAGTGATCTTCGTCCTCTTGGTATATAATTATAAACAGCTTTGGGGATCCGATTTGAACTCATTCTTTCAAGATGGTGTTTCCAATTTAATTGGTACTGTTTAATATATTCCAAAATTGGCGTAGTCTTCAATTCTTTTAAGATATCGGTGTTCCTTTTCCGATCGCATCTGGTGTAACCCACTGTTATGCGCATGAATCTCATTTCACAAGCCGTTCTTCTTCTTTCATGTTGTTTTTTTGTGTGTCCATGCTTCACTACCATAGGTCAAAACTGGTCTAGCCAAAGTATTATATAAACGTAATCTGGTGTTTTTTTTTGTACAAGGGATGGTTTCATAACTTGATTAATAATTCCCAAACTTTTATTATAACTAGTAATTTTTTCAGGGATATCCTTTTCATCCCAGATAGAGAGATAATATCCAAGATATTTAAATTGATTAGATCTCTTTAAAATTTTATTCTGGAGACAGATTTTACTTTGTATGGTGTCCTTCCCATGAAATACCATAATTTTAGTTTTATTAATTGATATTTCCATATTAAATTTGGCACCTATTTTTTTGTAAATTATAAATTGATCGTTGCAAATCATTTTTGGAGAGTGCCAGAAGAGCTAAATTAGTAGTAGTAGTTTTACTAAAGAGTAAGTTATGAGTTAAGGTACGATTTTAATGTACTATCAATCTTAAAACTACTGTTCCTAGCATGGACCCAACCCACCATCAAAAGTTCAAATATTTACAAGAAAAGAAAGCGCATATTCTAAACTAGGATTCTAAAGGCTCTCAGAAGTAACAAGGGTAAACATGTAACTTAAGGTAACATACCTTAAAGGCCGAAGTGAATTGTACTTACCTTATTATTGTGCATAAGAGAAATACTCGAATAGGAGCCTAATGGAAAAATTTATAACTAACTCACTGACACTATCGAACCCGTAGGTTCATGGCCATGGCCACGTAGACATAAGATCTCCGTACATCCCTATCCTGAAATAATGTTTTCCAATCGTCTCCTATATAACCTACTTCCCTTAAATCATGGCCTACCTACTAGGTCTCTTCCAACTGGTTTACCTACAAGGAGTTTCCATGTCCCACTTTCATGTGTCACATGTCGTGCCTTTCGTAGTAACTTATATAAGAATTAACTCTTCTTATTATAACTGGTTTACTAAAAATATCATGTAGCTCATCATTATGAAGTCTTCTCCATTCACCTGTTTGTTCATTTATCTTTGGTTAAACAATTTTCCTAAGAACTTTACTCTCAAATACTCATAATCATTTCTCTTCCCTTAAAGTTAGAATCAATGTTTCACATCCATATAATATAACTGGGAGAATAACAGTTTTAAATATTTTTCATAAGTAATGCCACGAGTGATTTCCAATTTATCTAGAGGATTTGGAAATCAAGAGTGGCATTTGTTAGGACTATTTTAACGAATAAAATTAAGCTGTTTACTCACAAATCATCATTCAAATATCCATCCATCCATTCATAGTAATTTTGCCCGCGGGTAGGTCTTTCACTGCAATCATAACATTTTCATGCTATGCTCTGCAGCTTTGCTAGGGAATTGTAGATGTGGTAGCTTCTCGTTGCTTTCCACACCGATGAAGGATGATGATGATGATAATGATAAGGATGATGATGGCCATATGCTTTCGGGGACAGTTTGGACCTTAAAGTTTTCCTGACATTTATCTTACAGGTGAGGAAAAACCCCGATAAAAACCTCACCCAGAAAAACTGTCCCGACCGGGGATCGAAACCGGGCCCGCTGCGTGACAAGGGAGCACGCTACCTCGAGACCACAGCGGTGGTAGTATTTTAAAATATTTATATATTTAATGTATGTGTTGAATAAAATGTGTAGTTAACTGTGAACATGGGTACCGGAAAAATGTATATTCATTGTAAAAGCCGGAATAATAAAAAAATATATTTAATGTAAGTCCACCGCTGTGGTCTCTCGAGGTAGCGTGCTGCCTTGTCACGCAGCGAGCCCGGTTTCGATTCCCGGTCGGGACAGGCTCCTGGGTGAGGTCTTTTTTCGGGGTTTTCCTCACCTGTAAGACAAAATGTCAGGAAGCTTAGGGCCCAATGGTCACCGAAAATCATCCGGCCATAATCATCATCATCCTTATCATTATCATCCTTAAGGTGAGGAAAGCAACGGGAAGCTACCACACCTATAACCCGGGCCCGCTGCGTGACAAGGCTATTTTATCTTATTTGTAATAAAAAATGCAAATAAACAATGAATATGTATGTTAAAAAATTCAAAAAAGAAAAATACTTTGTTTCGGGATGCATTTAGTAATTATCATTTTATAATTTTTTAAACCTTTGGATGTAATTTTTATAATCGTTATAACTGATTCAATCAATTGAATTTGGAAGGAACATACATTGATTTTCACAAAAAAAGTACATAGGCTAGTTCCTTCATAGTACCTTATAGAAGAGAATAGGAATATAATAGTAGGAATAGTAGGATTATTAATTATAGTTATTTTAGGGGGGTCTATGTTAAGATTACTAATTTTTCCTACACCTTCATTTATTTGTCTACCTCTACATCTAAAATTGTTAGTAATTTTTGTTAATAATAATAATAATAATAATAGCTTTATTTTACCTGGCAGAGTTAAGGCCTTAAGGCCTTGTCTACCACTCAACTATAATATTTACGATATTGAAGCAAGTCTCGTAGACTGCGATGGGCAGGACATGTGGCACGAATGGGGAATGAAAGACGCGCATGGAAGCTTCTTGTAGGAAAACTAGAGGGAAAACGCCCAGTTGGTAGACAAGAATGAGGCGGAAGAATAACATTAACTATGATTTGAGGGAATTAGATTATACAGGGAATCAGTGGAAAACATTAGCTCAGGATAGGGATGTATGGAGAGCTTATGCCAGCGCGGCCATGAACCTACGGGTTGGATAGTGCCAATGAGTGAGTTAGTTAATTAGTTAGAAGCCCCGAATTTTAATTAAATTATTTATAATTACGTTCAAGGTACGCCGTCATGTATACAAAAAAACTAGTTTTAAGTTAGCCTATATAATATGAAAATTCGTCGAATCTTGGGATATCGACCGGACTCCTGTTCCTTGTTGTCAACATTTCTGCCTGTAGAGGTTCGATTCCGGGTCTTGGACATGCGGATTTTTCATTCCGCAATGGTCTGGGTTTTTGTTATTGTCTTTGGGTGTGCGTGTGTATTTGTGTTCGTGCCTGTCGATGTCTTAAAAATACTCGAAGAAAGTGAAAGTTAGAAAGGGTGGACAACAGGAAAGAAATAGGGTAACCAGGTAGTAGTAAAGGGTACACAAACTGAAATAAAAAGAATACACATTTAAAAAAGAATATAACATTGCAAGTAATTAGTGTAGACGTGTTTATAAATTATCATAAACTATAATAGTTAAATGGGGAGAAATCTGTGCTTACAGGCGTTGCAGGATGCTATTATAAATGCCAAATAAAATTAGGCCTAATATTTATGAAAATCTTATAAAACGTTGATAGTTTTGTTTATTAAATATAACTTCGTTAGTTTGCGGGATGAACCAGACACACTATTTTCAGTATCGAAAATGATGGAAACCTATTTTAGACAACTGGTAAATTTAGATAATATAAACGTAAATATTTTAAAGCGAATTTTATTAATATGCCTGATTATTATTTAATTTGATAGTTGCAGTGAGTTCCTCATCCTCAGTTTTGTTCTCTCTTAGGGATATCTTAACTTTACTTAAAAAAATGTAACCAATAAAATTTACAAATTTGAAAATTTCAGGATTGTGCAGGTGGATGTTAAATTTTAAGTAAAATGCTCTTTTCACTAGACGTTAACAATAGTAAGTAACCTTACATAAGACGTCTCTTTAATTTAATGCAATCAAACGCACTCCATAGCGCGACAGGCCTAGAATGCCCTCCGACAAAAATATATTTTTTTTCTTTTTTCCGTAATAAAGAAAAGTATAGCCCTTCGTTCTATTAACTTTGCACCCTCTAGTTTATGACACTTCATGGAAACAACTGTTTCAAGATTTTTTTTAATTAAAAGAAAAACTGGTTTATTGGACGCCCATTTGCTAGATGGGAGGATTCATTGAATCCCACTTGATGTGAAAACAGGTCAAAAGGCCTAATTTCATGAAGCAGAAGAAGAAGAAGCTATATATTTCGTGATTAAAAGTGAAAGTATGAATTTAAATGTCAAAAACTCTATATAATGCATAATTTCATAAAAAGCTAAAACATGCACAAAAAATTATGTATATTTTGAATTTGTTATTGAGGCTGAGTTGTGGTTGGAAAAAGGAACTTACGCAAACATCATGTTTTGATGTATAGAACATCAAAGACTCTTAATCTGAAAAAAAGGCTTCATTTCCTTAATTACTACAAAAAATAAACGCATTTGTTATATATTGCAATCAAAACAAAAATTTGAAGCTTTTTTTCTCAAAACATGGTTAATGTTTATGTTCCTTTTTTTCAGTCACCGCCTCGATTTTATAGCAAATGAGTAGAGTTTGAGTAAAAATGAATATTTTCATAATATTTAAATGTCTATCTAGATAGCCTACAAGCTAAATCAAATGCTAATGAAACATAATCTAATATAAAAATGGATGTTTGTTTGTTGTTCGTACTTTATGCGCGGCCATACCGTTGATCCGATTGTGATGGGACTTTTCGCAAAATGTTCCCGGGATGGACATAGGCTATAAGATAGTTGTAATACTCAACCCCTTCAACTCTAAATATCACCCTTTGTAGTGAAAAACGTGAAATAAAGTCTCTTAATGGCTTATGCTGCCTAAACCATAACAAATACACCAAATTAATGTACACAGAATTGAATGTCTAAAAAAAAAACTCTACAAAAAAGTCCGCGACAGCACATAAGTTATCTTTTACGAATAACTCACAATAACCATTTTTGTCTTTCATTGATGCCAAGAAGATCGGGGTAAGTAGATTCCCGGGCACGGATTATAACGAATTTTGTGTTTCAGCTCATTTATGCCAAGTATATCGGGATACGTCGATTCCCGGGCAATGCCGGGTAATCAGCACGTTGTATCAAACAAATAATTAGGATATGGCTTTACTTATAGTGATTGCTTGAATATTAAATTTTGGAAGATGACATTTTATTTACTATTTGGATTGTATCGAAGGTAATTTGGAAATATAATTAATTAGTGTATTGTTGTTTTAGTTGCAATGAGGAAGAGAGCAAATTTATAATTATCTTTCCTTTTACTTATTCAATTAAACGTAAAAACACATTATCATTTATTTACGTGTAGCAGCGCACGCCGAGTATTAGCTAGTGTTGTATAAATACAGCAATTTAATTTAGTTAAAAATAAGTTATGGGGAATGAAAGACTTGCATGGAAGCTTCTTGTAGGAAAGCCAGAAGGAAAACGCCCAGTTGGTAGACCAATAATGAGGTGGGAGAATATCATTAACTATGATTTAAGGGAAGTAGATTATACAGGGAATAATTGGAAAGCATTAGCTCAGGATAGGGATGTATGGAGAGCTTATGTCCGCGCGGCCATGAACCTACGGGTTCGATAGTGCCAGTGAGTAAGTAAGTAAGTATAAGTTATTTATACAAAAACATATTAATTTACAAGTAATTCTAGTGAAAAATAAGATTTATGTTATCTCTAATGTAGAAGTTCATGAAATTTATTAAAAAGAAACAAGAAATGAAGGAAAAATAAGTGTTTATAGGGCACAAAGCTAGACCGCGCAGAATGCATCGGAGCTTGTTATATGAACTAAGTAAATACTAAGTCAGTGTGTCAGAAAAACAGGTTTGGTTGGCTGACTGTAGTAGTGTAATAACACGATAATTATCACCACTAGCCTAGTTTTCTGCTATATATACTAAATTGCCCTAATAAGCATACAATTGTCTTGTGGTAATGTGATATTTCCCCTCCACAATATAACAATAATATCCAATGTAATTATATTCAGATTTTTAACGTTTTTATCGGCAAGTTTATCCATGTTCTTCCTTTCTTTTCCTTCGTTTAAACTTTCTCTTTGTAGGTAAATTTTACATGCTCCACGCCACTCGGACCTTACAGGGATAGGACCTGTCAGGAGGGAATTTAAATTTTGGATCACATACATAATTTTATGACTAAAAATATATGGATGACCTCCCTAATGAGCAATTCAACTCAATGTCAGACAAGGCATGAGTATTTAAGACAATATACGTCATTCACTCATAGAATACATTCAT
Source organism: Diploptera punctata (assembly GCA_030220185.1). Lineage (NCBI taxonomy): Eukaryota > Metazoa > Arthropoda > Insecta > Blattodea > Blaberidae > Diploptera > Diploptera punctata. Next base: position 2,591,884 of record JASPKZ010008858.1, read on the forward strand.
ATTAAACAAGGCGAATGTGACATGGCAATTTGTCTTCAAGCGAGGAACCCCCCCCCCCCCAAATGTCACCCAGAAAACTTGTCCCGACCGGACATCGAATCTGGGTCCGCTTCGTCTGACACAACGGCGTTGGCCATGGACCAACGATATAAATTTAGTCATCTTAAAATAAAACGTTTTAATAAAAGAAAATAATATATTTTCAGGTTTTTATAAACTGTATTATTATATAAATGGATTGCGCACAAATGTGCAAAGGTGATAACACAGCTAAAAATCACTAACACTAACTTGGTCTTGCGTAATCACAAATTGTTTTTGTTCTTTGTGTACATGTTTCGATGTGATATCTTTCGCATTTCTGTTCACACACTTCGCATATGCATGACATCTTCGGGTCATGGAATGTTTTATCTCTACACATTAGGTGATGGAATCCATGCACGCTTAATCTTGTGATGACGTGTCGTATCTGGAAATTTGCTTCTGTCCAGTTCCTAAGAATTCCGGCCATACTTCCTCTCTTTTTCTGCGTAGTCTTTGTAGAGCTAAACTGTCATATTGAATCTTGGTATTTAAAAAATAAATGTTTGTTAAAGATCTTAGCCATAATATCCCAAACATAACATAAAAACTGAAACATTAGTCACGAATTTATACAAAATTCAAATTAAAATATAATTAATCAAATGCGAATATAATATTTAATCAAAAGTCATTCTAAACGCAATTAATAAAATATATGACTATCCATCCATAGTAATTCTGCCCGAAGGCAGGTCCTTCACTGCAATCATAGCATTTTCATGCTATGCTTGCAGCTTTACTAGGGAATTGTGTAGGTGTGGTAGCTTCCCCGTTGCTTTCCACACCGGTGAAGGATGATGATGATAATGATAATGGTAAGGATTATAATGATAAGGATGATGGCCATATGATTTCGGGGACAGTTTGGGCCTTAAAGTTTTCCTGACATTTGTCTTACAGGTGAGGAAAAACCCCGATAAAAACCTCACCCAGAAAAACTGCCCCGACCGGGGATCGAACCCGGGCCCGCTGCGTGACAAGGCAGCACGCTACCTCGAGACCACAGCGGTGGACTATATATATATGACTAAATCAATATGAAATACCGGTATTAGTAAAACATTAAAATATATTATCTGATATTCAGAGTTTATTCAATATCAATTTAATTTTTTATTAACCACAAACAACAATCAAGAAAACTTTTGGATTAATCAGAATTTTTAAAATTTGAAACGTTATATCATTTATGTCCACCGATTTAACTGTATTTTATATCGTACGCCTTTATATATAAATTTACTTAAGTATAGAAACTTAAATAAACTATATGCATTAGTGTTCAGTAATCCTGACCAACTAAGCTATTTGGTTCATCTTAACTAGCTTCTGCTAATGTGGTTGCGACTTATGTGCAACACAACAAAATTAATAATTACATAGATATATAACAAATAAATTAAAATGGAAAATTTATATATGCAAGTAATTTGAATAGATTAACTACCATATATGAACTTGACTATTATAGGCTACAGATAATATTTTTTATATAACATCACATTAAAAATATATTCTAAATTATTCTGATAAATATTTACTCCTAATAATGACACAAAAGAGTTAAATATATCTCTTTTATGTTACAGGTTGGATTGAAAACTTTCACTATTCTTCTGGTTTGTGGTTTCTTGTCTGCATCTGGGGATGAAGAAACAACGACGACAAAATTACCAAAGGTTCAAGTAACGAGAACTGCATTACACGTCGCCAGAAGTTTAAATCCAGATACAACAGAAACTGTACAAGTCCGTACTAGGAATGGAGATTTCGCAACTCTCATTGTCAGGAAACGTGGAGCAAAATCTAGCTTCGGAGTGCCTCTGCCTGTATCGGTTAGTTCAGGCACTGTAAAAGTACAAGATGAACGAGAGGCAAAACGTGAATCTACATTTCAGAATGTTGAAGTTAAAGTCGGTAAAGATGTCATCAACATCGTTGAATCACCTATGAACTTAGAACAAAACACTGCCAATAATCGTGAAGAGAAATTAATAAGACTACCTTCTCCAGTTTACGTAACGTCTTCTCCTATGGGCATTAAAGGAGAACAACAACAATCAAATGATTTTTGGCAACGAAGTAGAAGTATTATGCACATTGATTCCGAAGGCATTCCGGTTATTCAGGGCGTCAGAATGCCTGATGACGAATCAGATAGACATACTTGGAGAAATGCTAGAGTTATAAATAATGTTTTAGTTCCAAGCGTAAAAACCACATCAAATGACAAACAAGATACGACACATGTAGAAACAAATAAGAAACCTGGAGAAGATTCAATACCAGATTATAATGACAACATTCACAAGAAAAAGGTTGATACACGCGCTCGTATTGTAGATTATATAAACACTGTAAATCAACGAGAAACAGAGCGTCGGAATGCAGGTCATACCATTCAATTCCCAACATCTAGAAGAAGTGATGACAAAATTGAGGGAAGAGAATTGAAGGAATTTGAATCGGAAGGCCGTGTTTTGCAACATCCAGGATCGTCCGTTTACCCGACATCTTTACTGTATACACCCCCGAGTTACAAACCATCACGGGTTTCCTTTGAAGGTGTTCGAACTCCTGTTCTCCAATATGCACACCCAGAACTTGGTGTACAACCTGCTAAAGTGGTGACCAAACAGGAAGAAGAGTCTCAAATTAATACAGGGAGTAAAAGAAATTCAATGGTTCTTGCCTACTTTGGTCAAGATATCCACAGTGATCACAGTCCTTATGCTTATGAACCAGGTATAGAAACAAATGAAGAAGAGAGTGAAGTTTCTGGAACAGAAAGTTATGATAAACGTTCTAGCAATAGTGACAAGGAAAATGTAAAAACGTCTCATCACTGGCCAAAGAAGTCTTTAGCTTATCTTAATCAAGAACCCAGTGAGGATACATATGGTTTGGGAAATGATAAATACATCAAGCGATTCCCTTACAACGGTTACAATAATATTAATTATAAAGATAATTATTATAGTAGGTATAAAGGCATGATTGGTGGATCGGAATATTCACGATATCCACACGGAAGTTACTCCCAAGTATATCAAGAAAGGCCATTTTGGGAAAGAATCGGCGATACTATCAGAGACCATGTTCAAACCAGTATGGAAAAGGTGAGTGATATAACTAGACCAGTAGTCGAACCTCTTGTAGAAGCTACACAGAAAATTTCCCATAATCTTGGATTTGCGAGTGACCCTCATATAATTCAAGATAAAGTCGGCAGTACTGTCGCAGCATATCCAGTTTTGTTGCCCGCTCTGGGCCTTGTAGCAGGGGGAGCAGCTCTTGGATTGGGTGCAGTTGCAGTCGGAAGATATTTGGATGTTGATGTTATGAAACGCCGCAACGGAGAAGATTTAGAAGTTGAACATAAGAGAGCATTGGAAAAAATTATACAGAATTTAGGAAATACGAATCTCCCACAAGAAGAAGGCACATGGGTTATAGCTGAGGAATTCAGGAACCCTGAAGAACAAAAAAGAGCTCTGGAAAGTGCTGCAAGGTCATTAAGTGAAAGTAACAAAGAAGATGCAGAAAAGAAGGCGATTGAAGAAATTGTAAGAACACTGCAAGAAAAATATTATAACCAACAAAGACTAGGAGAAATGAAGATTAACACAAATATATTTAGAAGTATGCATGATAATTCTCAAACTAATATAGATGCAGTTAAGAAATATAGTCCAAGTCAAGACGACAAAATACAGAACACATTTGGTCGTCAAGCGATTTGGTCTAGAGCTGACGATATTCAAAATCAAGAGAAGGAAAAACAAATCTTAGAAAGTATTGTAAAAACTCTATCAGACCAAGAAATATTCAAAACTAATTGGGCTAAATCTGGGCAAAGTACTGAGAATGAGAACCAACAAAGACTGGAAAAATCCAGGATTCAAGCAGACATTATAGAAAATGACAAACGCATAGAAGAAAAAATGTCTACAGATGGTGATATAATTTTTGTGGTTTCTGAAGAACCTAAAGGTCACCTTCAAAGCAGATTCATTGTTCCAAAAAAGGATGTAGAAAAATTATACTTGGAAAGACAAGACGACTTCAAGCAAAGTTTACCCGATAGTCAAGTCCACAGGTTCATTGGCGTATCCAATTTTGCTGGGAGATTTGCACAGAATAAAGAAAACGAAAGGGAAATCTCTGATCATCATACGTTATCAAAAAGATCGACAGAAGAAGATAAAGAAATAGCTAATCTTGATAGAAGCAAACAGTATCTGGACAATGTAATTGATAAACAGCAAGAAACGCTTGCTATGTTAGGAAATGACTGGAGCTATACACCTTGTGCCAAGAAGATGTTCTGTGATGCTATGATTAAACAGCCAGCAGATGCTGTGTTATTAATGGAGAAAAAGATGACAACATTCTTGTCACTGTAAGTACAATCGTTTTATTTATTTAGAAGAATATGTGTTTTAATTTCTCTATTATTTGCCTATAAATTTATTTTAAACGTATATTATTTTGATTTTATAATAGATCTGATTATATATTTGCACTGACATCGATTTTAGAATATATCTCAAAATGTAGGCTATTTAAAAACTAAAACTTACGTTATATTAGATGTCATTTTATATTTTGTCCATATATGTAAATGCATCTAAACTACATTGAAATTATTCTCAAACATCATCCATCCGTAGCATTTCTGCCCGAGAGCAGGTCTTTCATGCTTTGCTTTACAGCTTTACTAGGGAATTATAGGTGTGGTAGCTTCCCATTTCTTTCCACACCGGTGAAGGAAGAAGATGATAATGATAAGGATGATGATGATGGTCAGATGATTTTCGGGGACCGTTGGACCTAAGCTTCCTGACAATTGTCTTACAAGTGGGGGAAAACTCCGGAAAAAACCACACCCAGGAGTCTGTCCCAACCGGGAATCGAATCTGGACCCGCTGCATGACAAGGCAGCACGCTACTTCGAGACCACAGCGGTAGACTCTCAAACGTATATAGCTATTATTTCCTTTTAGAGGAATTAAACTCAATGGGTACAACTAGACACGACACACACCCAGCCCCAAGGTTGAGATTTAAAAAAAAATCCTTTACCCCGCTGGGAATCGAATCCGGGTCGCCGGAGTGGAAGGTATGGACTCTCACCGACTAGGCCACAGCGACGGATTATAGCTATTATTTTCTACCCTAATCGTACCATAAAAATAGAAATAAGATTTTTGATTCAGATTTCTCTGCTTTCACTAACATTAGTAAAAACTGGCTTGACTTTTCCAAATTGACCGTAGTCAAATATCCAACCGTTTGTAAAAGTATTTAGCGTTCCTTCAACAAAATTCAATAGAATATGATCATCAATCAATTTTGACTATAATTGCTCATTTGCTGAAAGCAGTATTTAAGAAGCCATCAATTAAGTTGGTAGCACTTTATGATTATAACAAACACTGTGATTGGTTAATACTACTATCATTATATATAACATAAATGTAATAATAAATATGGCTATATTACTTATAGTCTAGTCTATAACCGTACATCCCCGAGTAGGGACAAGGTGCTGCCTAGCGGCAGTTTCTTAACCAAGTTAATTTTTAGTGATTGATAATATATGTAAGCTAATTTAGTTACGCTTTTTCCAACAAATGTCTGTGAGTGACATGTAGTTAGAACATTGCCTCAAAAGGCATCTGGTAGGTAACTAAGGTATCATGGATGGAAAAGAAAGGTAGAATATTACTCATATGTGCTAATTTAGGCTTGAGATTCTTTTACGAACCTGACATTTTTCAGACTCGATATTCACAGCTTAACGTCCCTACTGGAGTACTTGTTCCTTGGATTTTTCCAACTTAAAAAATCCACCGACCCCTACCGGGTTTGAACCCGCGACCTTTGGAAACAGAAAAAAAGGAACTTACATTCCTTATATAATAAAATAAATTACAGAGAATAAGAATTAAATAACATATACATCTAATTAAATTATTATTTATTACATTATTTATGAAAATACTACATTTAAATATCCATCCATAGTAATTCTGCCCGAAGGCAGGTCCTTCACTGCAATCATAGCATTTCCATGCTATGCTTGCAGCTTTACTAGGGAATTGTGTAGGTGTGGTAGCTTCCCGTTGCTTTCCACACCGGTGAAGGATGATGGTGATGATGATAATGGTAAGGATGATGATGATGGCCATATGATTTCGGGGACCTTTTGGGCCTTAAAGTTTTCCTGACATATGTCTTACAGGTGAGGAAAAACCCCGATAAAAACCTCACCCAGAAAAACTGCCCCGACCGGGGATCGAACCTGGGCCCGCTGCGTGACAAGGCAGCACGTTACCTCGAGACCACAGCAGTGGACGCTTTTAAATATTTATAATTTAAATATGAGAAATGAGGAAAACATTAATGATATCTATGTAAGGTAGTATTATGTAGAAGTTAATTTATCTATTGTTATTTACTGTTTATAAACAATTTTAAAATTTTAATTTTATATTTAAAAAATATATTTTATATTTCTATTTTATTGATATAATTCATAACTCAGGCTATCTAAAAATCATACCACTAGAGTCAGTAAATTACTCGTGGACATTTTGGAATATTTTTTATTTATTTCAGAAGGAAGAAAAATAATAGAAAAACAAGAGGGCGTTATTATGTGTTAGAAGAAACAGTAATCGCAGCTTTAGAATAATAGGCTATTAACCAACTTATCTGACAATGCTACAAATTACATTTTATTTCGGGAAATCCAAAGTACCTTATAGATATCTAACAAAATAGTATATTAAATAGAATTGGAAATATATTTGTAAGTTATGAATTGCCTCTAGTCCCGAGGATCATGGGTTCAATCCCAGCCGGTATCCATGAATTTTTAGGATGGCAAAATCCAAGAGATAAGTCCTTCGGAAGGACTTTAAGCTGTGAATCCCAAGTCTGAAGATTTTCAGGCTATTAAAAAGAACCGCAAGTCAGAATAAAAATGACTGCAAAATTTACCGAAATTCATCCAATCAAGTAATACCTTAGTTGCCTATTAAATGTCTCACTGAGGCTAAGTGCTAACCACATGTCACTCATTGATATCTGTAGCTAAATAAACTCACCTAAATTAACTTGTTTAAACAACTCCCGCTAGGGAGCACCTGTGTCCCCACGCAAGACATATGGGTTACATACATATACATTTGGTTATGAAACAAGTAAAGATACGTTAAGCCATTACCCATCAAACCGATAGCCTAAATAGTTCAAATCAATGCACTCTTAAAAACTACTGTAAGAAAAGAAAAATCCACTCTTGCACAAGGTACATGGAAAACTGTTATTATTTTAATAGCTTACTAGTGGTTGCCCAGCGGTCGAAATTCGACCGCAATTCATTAATTTTTTAAGTTTGTCACAAATACGTCATTATGCATTAATTTTCGATTCATTTTAAAAATATGAACGGTAGGAAATACGTGGTATAGCTTAGCTAAACCATATTTAAAAAAAAAACAACGCGTCATTTGACATTTGTATACTATTTAAATTTGCATTTGGCCTATTATTATGTATACGGGAATATATATTATATCCCTTCTTCTTTTCCTCTCACTCCGAACCGTCAATGTTCTAATCGAGGCATAATGGAAGTAGGCGCGAATATGTAAATAAAAAAATATATATATTTAAATATTACTGAAACCAAGATTAGATGGGTTTGATTTAAATTTAAATAATATAATTACTCACTTTTTTAAACCCTAATAATAAATACGCGAAAATAAGTCAATTCACATTGCTGCTGCACAATTTTCTTTTTTGCAACAGTGTGAACGTAAACAAATGAATGAGTAATACACATACATTCCTTAGAGACAATTTATTTTAGTTTGTTTAATTTAATCTATTTGTAACACATATTATACATATCTCTTATTTTCAGCTCACCTTCTCTATATGAACTTTAATTATGCCAAATGTCACACTCCTCCGTGCGCGCAATGTCCTTAAAAAAGTGTACACAGTTTTTTCTTCACGTATTAATTAATATATATAGATGTTCCTCACGCCGCTAGACCGATTATATTATTCTGGATCAAATTATTATCATAATTTTAATTTCATCGATGCATTACGTAGATCCTAGAACATAAAATTTAGTTAAAAAATTGCAATGTTGATTTCAGTTAACACCAAGTACAGTATGTACCCTGCATATCTTAATGGATATTTATACACCATATCATAATACATTTTTGACAAATGACACCTAACCTCAAATTTGCTTTTCCCTTTCATGAATTATCAGATTTGTAGGACCTCCAAATATATAATATACAGTATATAAATTCTGTAACAAATTGCATTATTTTACAAAGTATTTCTATCTGCTCTCAATATTCCCTGCCACAAGCAATAAGGGGCTGCCGGACATTGGCACCTTTTAAAAGAAATCTAAATTTATATTTGCTCTAACCTCGACTTCATCATTACCCAGTGTAAGCATATACATTAATTAGTGTTTCTCGTATAATTTATCATATTTATATTATTATTATTATTATTATTATTATAAGTATTATTATTCCTATTATCGTATAAAATGTTGTTTGTACATGAAATTTACATTGCTACATTTAACATATCTTTAACTGTTTATAATTAGTATAGTGTATATCTATATTTTGTCAAACATTTATTTGTATTTGTGCTGGTTGAGTGGAAGAGAAGGCCTTATGGCCTTAACTCTGCCAGAATAAATAAAACAATATATATAGCGTCACTGCTATAAGGTAAAAATATTATCTTTAATTTGCTTACTTGATATAGTCAGCTGCTAGATGGCGGTGAAGACCGAGTTCTCGCGACATCTAGTAATAATGGAGAGTATAATACATATATAAGAAAAATAAGTGTTTGAATTGGATTCGCCTGGTAGTGTAATGGATATCACGCTGAGGTACAGACTCAGAGATCCGGGTTCGAATCCCGTCCAGACATTTATTTTTCTTATCATTCCATATATATATATATATATATATATTCTTTGAATATGTGTAATATTACCAATCACATTCTTTGAATGTATATGGCTGCTGTTAGAACAAATTTGTCTGTCAGTCAAATAATTTGATTATCCGAAATTGCTGTGTCACATTTGACTAGCGGTTTCACCATAGAAAGAGTTAACTTGTGTTGGAGAATGAAGATTTGTTTTTAGAAAATTGAAAAAGAGTTTGATCACAATCAAGTCTTGATTAACGTTGGTGAAATGGGCCAATTTTAATATTATTAGTAACTTCCAGTTTAAGTAAAATCATATACGTCTATTTAATTAACGTATTCATGAACCTGTAAAAATATATACACGATAAAACGAGATGGAAGAAATATCAGTTTTGAGGTCGGTGAAAGTTGTATAACTTGCACTTCTAACATTTTCACGGTCAATGTACTGGACAAACATAAAAACACGAAGGAATTTGTGTTTTTATACATCACGCCTTATATTGGTAATGGTGTCATAAAATAAATTTATAATAACGACAATACATATATATCATCATTAGCACCATAAAGCTATTACGGAGCTAGGTATTTGTTGGCCTAATCCGGTTTCATTTCTGATTATGTATCACTAACATCTTCATACTTCTTCCTCGAATTTTTATTCTACCAGGATTGTTTACATTTCTGATGGTCCTGGTACACTATGGGCATTCCTTATCTTACTCCTTGCGTTATGAAGTTTGTAATTTCATATTCGAACGGGTCGCTGATGTTTATAGGGTATAAAAATCCTGATATAGGTTCTACCTGATAAAGGGAAGTAAAGATGTGGGCCTCGTGTCGTACAATTATGGACGTAAAGGAACCTGAAGCCTACAACAGGACGCATCTGAGCAACATTGAAAATTCCTGAAAAGAAACATAAAATCAGATTCGTGACTTGTGAGACTCATACTTTATAACGAGACACACGCAACTAACTCTCACTGGCACTATCGAACCCATAGGTTCATAGCCGCACGAACATAAGCTCTCCACACATCCCTATTCTGAGCTAATGTTTTCCAATTGTCCCCTGTAAAATATACTTCCCTCAAATCATGGTTAATGACATTGTCCCACCTCATTCTTGGCCTACCAACTCGCCATTTTCCTTCTGGTTTCCCAATAATAAATTTCCATGCCCCTCTTTCATTCCCCATTCGTACCACATATCCTGTCCATGAACAATCTACGAGACTTGACTCTTCTTGTTATATCTGGTGTCCTATTAATATCAAGTTATTTTAGTCTCCTCTGATCGTCTGTCTGTTCAACCTTCTTTGGTTCAAACATTTTCCTAAGAACTTTATTCTCAAACACTAGTAAATTTTTCCCCTCCCTTAAAGTAAGAGTCCATGTTTCGCATCCATATAATATAACTGGGAGAATAATAGTTTCATATATCTTCAGTTGAACGTTATTGAGAGAAGTTGGAACGACAAGAGTTCTTGTAATGCATATATCATGCATTTTCAGAATTGAGCCTATGTTTAATTTCTTTGTACATCTCATTCACCTCGCAACTACACATTTATATTTTATCAAAATTTCTTCATTAGTAATTCTTCATTTTATTATGTATCAAAATGGTGGTCCTATGATTAGCTTTGTTTTCTATTAATTTTTTTAAAAAAATGTTAAAAAATTATATAAATATTTTTTGACAATGAAATGTTTAAAAATAACAATCACACTGCATATACAAACAGTATACTCTGATGAAGACGTTAAACGTAAATTTCAGTAAACGTTAAATTCATAATTTACTTAGTATTTGTAAACTTAAAACAATATTTATTTGGTGTAAAATAGAACATGTAAGGAAACATATATCAATGAAAATAAAGTGTCAAATAATATTCTTAAAGGATCCACACAAAAAAGAGCTTAAAGATTAAGAAATTTCCGCTATGCTACTTTTGTACACCTGTATCACAGGTGAAACCACTCAAGCACCGGTATTTGGGTCATTCATCTGACAATATCGGAGGCAGGAGAAAGGTGTATACTTTCACCTCGTCTCCCTACATCATCACGCATTACCTTGACCAATCAAAGAATGTCAATAGCCTCTCATACAAAGGAAATGCAAGTTATCTTTTTCTAAAGTAAAAGACTAATTTATGTCTGTATGATTAATTCTATTATCAGTGAAACCAAGTTAATGGATTGACTCAAACTAGAACTAACGGGTGTAAAATCAATCAAGAAAAGAAAATATATAAATCAATCAAATTTGGTGTCGATATTAAGTATTTTCCAATGCGCCTACTTACTTCGTATTATCTTCTTATATTTATTGAACTTTAAAGATGTTATTACAAATTTCAATCAAAATTAAAATCATAATTCTATTTTAAAACTAGTAATAGTATAATTTATAACATCCGAGTTTTTAACAAGCAAATGATTTTTAAAAGTCTCATTTATTCCATTGATTTTTGAGCACACTTATTACCAAAAATATGGATGGGATCGAGCCCCAAGGACTCATATAAATTTAACAGTATATTTTTTTAAGCAGAGGTACATAGGCTTATTTGATTTCCTTTAAAGCATACCCTTTTTGAAGTTTTTAAACCATTTACTGTAATATAAATAATGGTTTATAATAATAGGCTACTTAACCAAAATGTGGCTAATTAAGGCTAATTTATGTAATTAAAAATTATCACAAAAGTTTGGTTATACCCCGCAATTAGGTGAGCATGTTAACCTTTTGTCCACAGGGACCGATACTATGAATAATATAAATAAGGAAAGTAGTTTAATATACTATTTTTTTGTATACATCCGGTCTATCTTATTTCAGGTTGCATGCTTTAGGAATTACTAAATGTTGATTTCTCATTTCTTACTTTGCCGATATGAATATTCCTTAAAGTAAATAGATCCATGTATTATGTCACTACTACGGATTAAATAAGATTATATAATTTAATTACCGTTTTAAAATATATACCAGATGAAATTATTTTAAAAAAAACGTCCGTAATAATTTTAAGAAGATTGGGCTGGGTCTAGAGAGTTCGGATATGAAAGTGCGAAAGAAAATCTTAACCGGATCCTCCTAGATTTCGCCGCTGGTTATACTTTCTTTATCTAATATATAAAAATTAAGTTTGTTTGTTTGTTTGTTCGTACTTTATGCGCGGCTATACCGTTAATCCGATTGTGATGGAGTTTTTCGCAAAATGTTCAGGAGTCCCCCGGGATGAACATAGGCTATAAGAGAGTTAAGCTACTCAACTCCTACACCCTTAAAAACCACACGTTCTAGTGAAAAACGTGAACAATTCCTTTTTTTATCTTTAAATGGCTTACGTTGCCTAAACCATAACAAATACACAAAATTAATGTACACAGATTTGAATATCTCAAAAAATTCTACAAAAAAGTCCGCAACAGCCTATGTTTATCTTTTACATATAACACACAATAGCCATTTTTGTCTTTCATTGGTGCCAAGGAGATCGGGATAAATAGATTCCGGACAAGCATGTGCTGCCATATTATTCATCCGATTGTCATGGGGCTTTTTGGAAAATGTTCAGGATTTTCCGGGAAGGTTATAGGTTATAAGAGAGTTTTAATGCTCAAGGCCTTCACCCTTAAAAATCATCTTCTGTAGTGAAAACATGTGAAAAAAATGTCGCTTTTTATAAGCTTAAATGGTTTACGCTGCCTAAACCATATCAAATACTCAAAATTATTGTACACAGAATTGAATATCTCGAAAAACTCTACAGAAAAATCCGCGACAACATATGTTTATCTTTTAAGGATAACTCGCAATAACCATTTTTGTCTTTCATTGATGCCAAGAAGATCGGAATAAGTAGATTCCCGGGCAAGCATAGCAGCGCACGGCGGGTATTCTTTTATGGATAACTCAAAATAACGAATTTTGTCTTTCAGCTCATTTATGCCAAGTACATCGGAATGCGTAGATTTCCGGGCAACGCTGTGTAATCAGCACGGGCTATTTAAAAATAATAATGATATACATTTATATTTATTTTTCCTTTTACTTATTCAACTTATTATTTATTTAGGTGTGGCAGCGCACGCCGAGTATTAGCTAGTAGTATAATAAATAAACCAGTGACATACAGTTCCAGAATGCCAACACCGACATTAATAGTTCAGATTTCTATATGTTATAAGGTGTAAAATGTCATCTGTGCACTTTTAAGTATCAGTTTATAATAACCCATTTGTAAATAACTTTTATACAAGGAAAATTTGGACATGGAGTAGCTAAGTAATGTGATGGTACATGCTGTAAATAAATAAATATATAGCCTGCCGTAACTAGTTGCTCTAACTGCAAACAGATGACTACTGGGAGTCATATGTTAGCGCGAGGCATTAGCCTACTTAAATCTTAATTTCAGTTTTCTTAACCTAATTTAGCTACTTTTAATATTAAAAAGATAATATGTTGTCATCACGAGGTTGAGTGAATCTCATTCCAGACCCTATGAACATATACAATTATATGGCATAGCAGGAAATCAAACTCGGAACCATTGGATTGATCCTGGTGAACTAGTGGTTATCATTTTCGTCTCTGGTTCCGAGATCCGCGGGTAAGGACTTAATCTTAAATTTGGATTCCTTTGAGAAGGAAGTAAAGCCATGGCTTCTGTCTCGTAGATTTACGACACGTAAAAGAGCCTCATGCCTGGAATAAGTCTGAGCAGCTTTTTCCGGCTCTTTCACACTCAGATATGAATTGCATCGCTAATGATCTGATCTGTTAAGGAACGAAGTTATACAGAATGTCCAGGAAATTACAAATATAAAATTCCCGACTATTTCCCAGTTATGTCATGGCATCATAGAATAATTCCCAAGTTCTTTTAGTGCTAAATTGAATTAATTTTAGTAAAGCTAATTTTGTAAAAATCTTTTTTAATATATGTAATAAAACATATAGGCTAATTTATTTTTATGGTAAGGTCTTAAATATGAACAGCAAAATATTTTTTTACTTGGACGTGAACTATTTTACAAAAAAAAATTGCAAACATTCTCACGTTAAAATTAATTTATTCATATTTTTTTATCAGAAGACTACATAACAGTGAACTACATGGTCTTTATAGGAAGCCAAATATAATAAAAATAGTTAAGTTTCGTAGACTGCGATGGGCAGGACATGTTGCGCGTATGGGGAATGAAAGACGTGCATGGAAGCTTCTTGTAGGAAAACCAGAGGGAAAACGCCCAGTTGGTAGACCAAGAATGAGGTGGGAGAACAACATTAAGTATGATTTGAGGGAAGTAGATTATACAGGGAATGATTGGAAAGCATTGGCTCGGAATAGGGATGTATGGAGAGCTTACGTCCGCGCGGCCATGAACCTACGGGTTCGATAGTGCCAGTGAGTAAGAAGTAAGTATATTTTTGTATCATTTGATTTTTTTGTCAATGACAGCAATTTCTTTACCTACATTTTGTAAAGCTTTTTTCTTTTCTTCCAGGTCTTTTATAAAATTCTTAGCTTTTCTTTTTTCAACTTAGTTTTTTTCTTTTTCGGACAATTAATTTTTTTCGATCTAACTCTGCTTCCTTATATCTTGAATAAATTTTGATTTGCTTTCAAATTCCCGACTTATTCCCGGTTTTCAAGATTTTCCTGAGTGCTGGAAATCCTGTTAAATAGAAATATTAACTAACGGGACCCCTGGGATACTAGCCAGACATACTTATTATGCTGCAGAGTTGTTTTCTTTCTAGTGCCTTTGTTTATTTCTCTTTATTTTATTTTCAGAATACAACCAAACGAAGCAGTATCTTATCATCTGAATGATGTCATGGAAGCAGTGAAGAGGCACGACTGTTCAGCATTCACATGTCCGAGGGCTGTAGATGCAAGTCAAGTTGAAACGCCAAACAATGGCCCCTCTCCTAGATAGTGCGTGTGCCATTGTGTCTGAATTCATGTATCATTTAAAAACTGGGTACGTGTGTCGTTTTGCTGAAATGAAATTATGACGAGAAAGTAGATGCTTCAATGTCAGTCGACACTTAACATAAAAGGCTCGAAGCGAAACACTTTCCCTTTACAATAAAAGGATATACGGAACCTAATCGAAACGAAGTGACCTGAACAATATAGGGAAATAATTTCCTTCTTCCTATGATGTATATTAATTTGTAGATGTCAATAGAAGGAGCAAGTTGGCTCAGGCAGTAGCATTTGAGACCCGTATTTGAGAGGTACAGAGTTCAAATTTTGGTGCCGGTTATCTAGACGAAGATGTTTCCTGGCTTTTCACAGTCACCAAGACAAATGCTTAGTTGGAACTCCATTAGCAGGACTCATTTAATCGTATTCGCCATTTCTCCATCAAATTAATGAACATTAAAAACACAAAAACAAATTGTAACACTGTATACACCTTACTCATGTGCTATTAGGCCTGCCCAGGTGTTAAAGGGCCTATAAGAACGAATTAAAGAAATAATAGTAAATGTTCTGAAACCCTTAAAAATCCTTCCGGCTTCCTAGTCTCATGGTTAGCCATCTAGGCTTTAGAAACAAAATTCCCGGCCCTGCTCTTGTGTATTTTTCTACAAATGGAATGATCCATATTCCATGAAAGTATGTAAATGTCATTGCTGTGTGCGTGCATATTTATTATGGTTAAAAGTAGAAACAAAAAGGTAAATGGAAGGGAAAAGCGTTAGAGTTTTTACATTCTCATAAATAACTTATCTTCAATATTATTAAAATAATCCTATTTTTCGCCAAATAAAATCAAACTCTTATAATATAAGGTAGGTATAAGTGTACAGATTGTAACTACGAATTCCTTAGGTCCATTATAATAAAATGGAACATAAAATTACATAGATTTTTGTTGGTGAATTTCTGGTATTTTGTTGGCGAATTTCTGGTACTAGATAACGGTCTGAGTATATGGACTTCTTTTACACACATACATAGGCTACAGGAATTGTAGCAAAACCTAATTTCGTTTTTTTTTCGAAACTGTGAAAGACTTCGGTGAAAATAATGTAAATAAACTACAGGAAGTACATGTGCAAACGCAGTAACACATTTTAATGTACAGTAACTTATGGTAAAAATGTTCACAGTATCGAAAAGCAGACTTAACAAACATAATTGTGTTTGATTAGAGTAAAAAAGTACAGTGATCCCACTACAGGCCTCAGGAGGCCCTTGGGGTAGTAGGAGGTTAAGGCTCCCACTTTTCTGAACAATCGGCACTTGATGTCAGCCGGGTTGTCAGCCCTGCGTGACGGCCACCTTTACCCCATAACAAACTTTGGTGCTCATTTCCGTTAGAGGCTGAGTCCACCCCAGGGCCGTAGTGCAGTCAGAAGGTGTGGGTCAGTTTAAAAATCCTGACCCAACCGGGACTTGAACCCTCGACCTTCTGGCTTGTAGCGCAGTACCTTAACCACTACACTATGGCGTGCCCCGTTTGATTAGAGTAGGCCTATTAAGTAAAATGGATATTCGGCCTTATTATCTTTCCCGGGAAGAGTAGAAACTCTGATTCAGAGGACATTCCACAAAACACTAAAAGTAGTATGCCTATATAGATAAATTAATGATAATTAATTACAAATACAAAAACACCATTACAGGCCTACTAAAAACTCACAAACTTGGAAATCAAACTATTAAATTAAATTAAATTAAATATAGGGCCTATGGACATACATTCACAACAATTTTTATGGTGTTTTTAAATTAAAAATGAACTGGAAAATTGTATTTCTGGGAATTAGACTATTGATTTATTAAACACCCTTACACCAAAATAATAATAATAATAATAATAATAATAATAATAATAATAATAATAATTAATAATAATAATAATAATAAATTGAAATCAATAGTAATGGAAGTAGTAGATACGAAGAATTTATAATTGTTCAGGACTTCATTACATATAAACTTCATTAATGTAGTATGTAGATTAGATACCAGAGTTTGAATGAATCTATATTGCCATCAACTTGAAAGAAAGTTTAAGGGCGTTTAAAGAAGGATAATAATTATTATTATCGTCATCATCATCATCATCATCATCATCATCATCATCATCATCATCAACTCTCGCTACTGCTAGTACTACAAACACAATTCAAAGTCTGCTTTGCTTATTACAGTTATCATGAAATGATTACAATTACAAAATAAATTATGTTCGTAAACAGTAATATAATGCATGATTAAAAACTATAAAATAGTCACCTTGTAGGTCCGTCTCCTCAACTTAAGTTGTTTTAAAACTCTGTAGGCCTTTCGGGACTAGATCCATCATCAGCAGAATGCATTAGGTCCGTACTTGTTGACCCTTGTTGAAGCACTGAACAAGTACAGACCTAATGCATTCTGCTGATGATGGGTCTAGTCCCGAAAGGCCTACAGAGTTTTAAACCAACTTAAGTTGAGGAGACGAACCTTCAAGGTGACTATTTTATAGTTTTAATGATACATTATATTACTGTGAATTTAACACCTCAACGGAAACTTGCCATGAATTTTACTAGTATCGATTCGTAAAACAACACGTATTAACAAATCATATTAAACTTCAAGTACTACTAGGGTATTATAAGTGACAAAATATAGAATTCAAAATTGTTATCAATAATTGATTGAAAAAATTGGGATTTCTCGATTGTTACTGCCAAGTTTATAAGAGAGAATTCAATGTTCCAATATCAGCAATAATTAAAATAAAATCACAAATATAATTGACCATCAAGTATTATGAAATATTAAACAGATTTTACCTATTTCATGTTGTTTCAATTCAACAAAACGACATCAGAACCTCAAACAATAACATTATTAATAATGATTTGTAAATTGCAATGGTTTAGAAATGGTATTTTACATTATGAACTTAGTGCGTAGTGTAAGGGAAACTACAGTATTGTAGTTTGAGAATTAGTGCCTAAACTAACCATTAAATCTGCCCTTTATTGAACATATGGTGACTTCGCTGTAATATGGACATTTTTCAAAAGGAACTGCAGCCAAAAAAAAAAAAAAAAAAAAAAAAAAGGTTCATATCAAATGCTCCTAATGTATAAATCTAATATAAGTTTACGACTGGAAAACATTAGCTCAGGATAGGTTGTGTGGAGAACTTCGATAGTGCCAGTGAGTTAATTAGTTAGTTAGTTGCCGAAAAAGTGGACAATTGAAAAGAAAAATTAAATCCATTTTGCCATAAAGACAGAATGTTGTTCAGCGGGAATTAAAAAAAAAATCATTAATACATGAAACAGTGTTGAAGATACAACAGCATTAGAAGGGAAGACGAAATTAAACGAGTTCTTCATTTATTCAAATTACGAGAAAGACCATTAATTCTCTAAGATATAAAATAAATAGAGAATCGTGAACAAAACTCGCAGTGTCTTTTATATCTGAGAAAGAAACCTGATTACAAAAATATGGATTCAATTCCCCAGAAATTTTTACACGCACCAACCAGAATTTAAAATTGAGTATATTAAAACACCGAGATTTGTATTTAAATTAAATAGATTAAAGTTTTTACCTACTGGTTTGAGAATGTAGTACTTGGTAAATTCCTAAAAAAAATTACCTCATAACATGATTTTCAAAATTAAGGTCGAAACTCATGAAGACAGGTCTCATAGTCGTTAAATAGGGATCTTTATCGAATTTTATAATTTCAAGTAATTATAATTTCCTATACACAATCGATAATGCATCTGATTTACATTTTTATTAAAACTATCACATATAATTTTATCGAAATCTCATATAACAAATTTATTATTGGTGAAGTTACTATTTTTAATATCATGTGAACATTTCCTTAAATAAAGCAAGAGTGTTCATGGAGTTTTGACACTTAAAAAAGTCCATCACGCAGGAACTGCGTAAACTAACCGAATTCCTCAGCAAGTTGAATTTATGGTCTCATCTTTCTGGTTTACGGAAAATACATACCTTTGTTAAATTGTAAAAAATCAATTACGGATGCCAACTTGTCTTTGTTAAATTGCTTAAATTCAATTTCTGATGCCAGCTTAAAGTGTCGGACTGCAGTGAAAATGAATTATTCGTAACCGTGTGTTACCTATTTGAATATCGTTGTATAATTTGACACCAATGTAAATAATATCTACGGAATAATTTTTCCATTACTTTATTTAAAATATTAAACGAATTAAACTAATGCACTTTATAACATATGTAGCTAATTTAAGGATTAATTTAAATATCTAGTATACATTGTGACTAACCAAACATGGCGGTTGCTAGAGTCTATTTTTAATTTAGGATTTCAGGTAAACCCCCACTTCTAATAGTTGGTTACCGTTGATTTTTTGGAGAATACCTTCCTCCGTGTATTTTAATATGATATACCGAGTTTCGTTGTAAAACATCGAAAACTGCGACCACTAGAACGATTTTTTTAAAAATTTTCGTTTCAGGTGAACTACACCTATTAAGTCTGATTTTGCTGGTTAATGAACCCGACCTTACTTTTTTAATGAATTACTATATGTCAAGTCTGGTTTCGATGAAACAAAAATAGTGGCCGCTATACCGTTAACGAATATATATGCCTATATATCAGTTTTTGTTATGGTCATTTTTTTGACTTTATTAAACACAATGTGTACATGAAATTCAATTTAGCTTTTTACCAGTCTTTAGTTACATTGTTTAGTGGTAGAGTCCTGTTTTTACACTTCACTAGATGATATTTGAGACATGGATTGTTGCATAATTTACACACGCAGTCCTCCTTGGGTTTATAGTACATGTTGTTATGGTCATTTTCGGTGTCTACTAGATAGGATCGGTGAAGATCTGTAAAACATTTTCAAAAATATTTTCATGAGAACAATCTCAATAGCTTCATTCCTTTAGAATTCGCTAATGAAACATCCGGGTATTGTTTTAGGCCTGGATAATGTTAGATTGACATAGCTGGTTATGATTGGAAGAAAAATTGCAGTCAATTATTGAAAACTGGAAGTGGTCATACATATTCAAATTGCGATAATTTATTATTATTATTATTATTATTATTATTATTATTATTATTATTATTATTATTATTATAGATTGAAACTTACTATAAATTAGTTGAAACGTGGCTGTTATGACATGTCCATCATCCACGTATTTATTTAATTACAGTGTTTTAAAATGTTTTGTCGTTGATTAATTATATGAGGATGATTCGAAAAGGCATTCTTTTTTCTTTCTTTCTCATTACAACAGGTGTTTAAAATGTTTACAACAACAGAAGCTCCAGCCAAGTGTGAGGTATGTGGAATAATATGGTTTCTGTGGGCAAAATAAGTGACAGCGGCAGAAAATTCATCGTGAGATTTTTGTAGCGTACGGGGAGGAAGGACATTGTGAGTGGAGGTGTCATTCGACGTTGGGGTCGTGAATTTCGAGACGGTGCACCAACGTCCATGATGAAGATGAACTTGTTGCAATAGTGGATGAAGTTGTCACATAGAATCACCGTTTCACAATTTCAAACGGATGAGGAGCTCAAGGAGAGTGTCACAGTCACGGGCGGAAGAGTTTTACGCAGAAGGAATTTCGACGCATGTGAAGCGTTAGTACAAATGTTTGAATATAAACGGAAATTATGTTGAAGAATAATTTAAATATGCACTTTTCACTGATGTAAGGAACTTCCCCACAATACTGTTTTTCTGGGGGGGGGGACTTACCCGATAAAAGAGGTATTTCAGAAAAATTTGCCACCTGTTTGTACTCTTAGATTAGAATTGTTAGGTTAATGAATATTGTTACATGAAATAAGTAACGATATTCTATTTAACAATTTTTCTCTACTAACTCAGGAAATTAGCGTCACAATTCAAATCTGGGTCAGAAGGGATCAAAACATTTCACTTACGTCTCTCTTAGTTCAATCTTAAGGTTCTTTAAAACTCCTGTACGCCTACCCATGTCCGGCGTAATGCAAAGTCGATGGATGAGATTACGTCTCTATTGTTATTGGAAGTCTATGATATAATTACTAATCAATTTCGTAATTAACCTAAATTGTAAGTAATAACTCAGTAAAATTGAACTGGCTGAACATTTTTAATGAAATCCTACAAAAATACAGATAAGTTATATACTCATTTCTATAATGATGAAACTATCTTAAAAAATGTGCTATAATAGTAATAATAATTATATATCTTCGGGTTTTTACAGCTGCTGCCGTCTTCCTGTACCAAACCTCCAAACCCTACGATCTTGCATCTTCGATGCTTAGCCCTCTAGCTTGCATTACTGTCTTCATGTTTTCCTTCCATGTTAACTTTGGTCTCCCTCTTTTCTTCCTTCTGTTCGGATGCCATTCATATAGTTGCTATATAATAATAATAATAATAATAATAATAATAATAATAATAATAATAATAATAATAATAATAATAATAATAATAATAATAAATAATAATAATAGTAATAATAATAGTTTCATCTCCGATCTATCATGGATTCACTACAAACTAGTGTACAGTCTGCAGATTCAGCTTCGGAGTCTAAGAAGAAACGATATATTCAATAGTTCTACATTTTTATGAAACAAGTTGCACAGCGAGCCAAATCTCTTAACAAATGACAAAATGTTAGCATGTCTCATTGTGATTACATAAAATATATTTTTCATCATTTTACTTCGTATAAATAATTGTAGTTACTGAATTATGTACTGTCTTTAGCGCATTTTTTATTCATAATACAATTACATTTGTATAGAATAAGAGTATTAAAACCGATGTACTTGACTATGCAAAAGTGACATATTTATATTGTACTATTCATGAAGATAACAAATACCTTTGGTTTTTAATATATATTCCAATACTGGTACCTTATATCCAATCTACTAGATTCTTTGTAGTGTGGTTTTCATTATTCAGGAAATAGGTAAATTACCTGGCTATGGAGGTGATACACGAAAAAAAAAAAAAAAGAAAACCCAGAGTCTCTGACAAAATACAAGTTACACTCAGTTATAAAAGTTGTTTATAATTGAACGTCATAATCGTCATTAACATTAAGTAAGAGCTTAAACCAGCTATAACGGCTGGGGGACCCGACATGCTGATCACGTACCATTCCTTTACTGGATGGATGATCATCACAAGTGGATGTGAGACCAGCAGCTGACTGAGCCTTTTAGGCCTATTGCGCCATGGAGAGAGAGAGAGAAGTATGACATGTTCCATGATGGCTCCGGACCTAAATCAGGAATTGGATGAAATATAACCACTAAGAACAAATTAAACATATTTCGAATACTTAACTTTTACAAAACCATCTAAATTTGCCGGTAAATATTGAATAAATCAATGTAAGTTAGATTTAAAAAAAAATAGAGTCAATTAGATGTTAATAATAGGGTTTTTATTTAATTCTTAATTAAGGTCTGAAGCTATCTAACTCCATCCTATAGTCCCTATCCCTATTTAATTTTAAGACTGGATTATGAGTTTGATATAAAAATCTTTAACAACTACCGAGTTCAAACTCCGATACCGATCAACCTCAGTTTTTTATGTCGATATCCTCAGTTGCTAAGCAAATACTGGATTGGAACTACAATAGCAGGACTCCTTTCATCACATTCACTATGTCTATCTATACCCGCACATCTCCACGTGGGGCAAGAGTGCTCCGTTGTGGGAGTTACTTAATCAAGCTAATTTACTTATTTACTACAGATGTCGCAATGACAAGTGGTTGACACATCGCTTCAAAGAGACACCTAGTAGGTAACTAAGGTATTACTTAGATGGGAAAAGGCGATTAAATTTAATGATATTCAAGACCGGATTTTTGTGCACTAAAAATTAAGATTGTAACAATGATACATAATAAAAAATAAGTTTTAAATATTTGTGTATAGAACCTATACAAAAGACAGAAGACTTACTTCTCATTCTACTACATTGCAATCTTAACTTTTAGCATATAAACATTTGTATCTTAATATTCACATTTCCATAACATCATTAAAATAAATTCAATCAGTGCTCTTCTACACAAAACAAATACAACCCAAGAAATGTACATAATACTAGACATAACCATGATTATGTACGCAATGTGACTTTAGTTTTTAAAGAACTACGTAAAAAGATTCTTTAACAATGATAAATTATATTTTTTTGCGACTCTGGGTTCTCTTTTTCAAATAGTTTTTTCTGGATCTCCTGTATTTAAACCTATTTATTATATAATATAAGCAAAATTGTCTTTTCAATATCATTGTATATACTCGCTTTAATTATGTTATAATTTAAGATATAAATTACTAGAAGATTAATGTATGTATTAACATATTTTAAAATTACTTGCGCGATAATATTATATTTTAACTCAAGTAAAACTTATAACTAAGTGTTTAATGTGTATGAATTTTAAAATTAAATTGAATTTCCTTAGATAGAATTTATAATTTAAAGTTTTAAAAAATCTTTGGGCTGGGGACCTTCTAACAAAGATACAAGATACATTTGAAACGCATATAGACGCATAAGAGATCGTTATGTCCTTTATTACATGACTTGACACTGAAAGGGAATAGAATTTTCATAATTATATGATGAATTCAATTTTAACAAAACTATTTGGTATATTATTCTTACGTACTGAACCATAATTTTCGAAAAAAAAAGTGATAGACAATGACAAGATCTAACAAATAAAACTTAAATAATTAGAATATTTGGAAGATTTATGCCTAATCAATATGCAAATAACAACCGTTGTCTATATTATTTCTAAAGAAAATTTTGTTTTAATAGAAATTTGAGCATATTATATAATAAATATAACAAAAATACATGTTGATTTATTGTAAATAACAATTATTTACGAATCTTCAGTTAATCTATGAAATAATGTAGGAATTATATTGTTTCAAAACGTAAAACAAAAAGAAAATAAGTTCAATCTACTAGTACAAATGCATATTCGCAATAAATAGTTATGAATTAAAAGTACTTTCGTATTATTTATCAATGAAAAAAAAATCTTTGATACAAAGAATGAAATTACTATAATAATTTTAAATAAAATAAAGGTAAATGTAGACCAGACCGAGGAAGTTGGCTGAGGGGGTAGCGTCTGAGACTAGTATTTGGGAGGCTCCTTGTTCAAACATCGGTGCCGACTAAATTGGACGAGGTTTGTTCCTGGATTCCTTGACCTCAAGTCAAATACTGGATTCGAATTTTATCATCAGAATCTATTTCAACATAACCACCATTTCATAGTATCATTAGAATGTCGTAAAAAAACGTGACAAATACAACAGTAAAATACACCTTACTTGATATACCTAAACAACCTAGATTTTTCCAAGCTGAACTATATGCTATAAAAGAAGCAGTACAGCAGTGTCTTCAACACGTATTTTTAGTGATTCGCTAGTTGCTCTTTAATCGATCGCTGATAAATTTAATTAAAATCCGAACCAAGTAGAAACTAGAAATAATATAAAAAATTACTCAAAATACTTGTGCCTGTCTTGGGTACGAAGGCACCAGGGAACTGTGGGAAATTAACGTGCTGATCAATTAGCTAAATCAGCGGCATCTTCTGAGCTTCATTATTCAATTACAAAAGTGTCCAATATCCTATGTTAAAAAGAAACAGACTGTATCATCATTCTAAACAACTTGGATAAGGAGTGCAAATGGTGCTTTGACTAAAGAACTCTTCATTCCTACAGAACACCATAGGCTAAATATAAAGCATTTTATTCCAAATTTCATTGTAACACAATTTATGACTGGCCATGGAAAATTTGGAAGTTATTTTAAAAGATTTAACATTAACCAGACAGTGATCATAATTATAAATGTCAAAATCAATGCAATCTGTAAAACATGTTTTATTTGTTTGTCTTATATTCAAAAGACAACGATTCTGGTTAAACCTACTTTCAAATGATGAGGCTTCTGCCTCAATGTGTGAAGTGATTTTTAAGAACCAAAATTATTATAAACATTTTATGAAATTCGCAACACACATTCATAACAATATGTAGTATTTTGCTAAGACTCTTATAGACGATTTACGTAATTCAAAACACTCATTCAAAACGATAAGTTAATATTTCTGTTTCACAATATATAATATTGTTATAGTAAGCTACAACCCTAACATGCGTTTGTGGCGAAATAAGGTTTCAAAATATTTGGAGATTCAATAATAAAATAGCCTGTATGCGATATGACCTTAGTTGTTAAAACGTCAACAAATTAAATCAAAATACAGACATCTGAATGGGTCAGAATATCACGAGGATCTAAAAAGTTTGCGATTTATTAAGAAATAAGTAGGCCCATTATAATTTAAACAGAAACGCGTTATGAGTTTATTTTATTATGATATTAGCATATTGCCTGGCGTTGCCCAGATATTTGTTTGTCTCAATGTTCCTGACAACAGACATTTTGGTGAATCCGAAAACTATGCATTCGATATTATTCTCAATCAATTTGGTCATATTATTTTTCACTCCTTCTCACCCTATCCCTATGCAGATGGGGACTGAAATTGGACTTAAGGGTACCCATGAGTGAATTTTGAAACTCCGAAACTAATAGATCTATTTCTTTCAAATTTTTATCATAAATGTCAACCAGTATGAGTAACTTTTTTTCTAAATTTCAAATGATTTGTTCTAATAGTCTTCAAGTTACAATTTTGTTGTTTTAATATTATAAAAGTTCCTTGCAGTGCAATTTTCATTATTTCGTTCCAATCATTGTTCTTAATATTCATTATAATCATTGTTTAAAGAATTGTATTGGATTTTTCTGTGCTATTAATACTTTTGTGAAAAAGAAAATTTGAATTCATTTTTCATGATGACGGAAACTGAGATATCTAGGACAATATAAAAAATCATAAATCACGATAATTTTGAGTATGAATAAAATCCAATGCAAGTTTGATTCTTTGTACTCTTTCAGATAAGTATGGAAATTTTCAATTGAATAGGACAAAAACTGCAGTGCAAGGATTTTTTTTTAATGGGTATAGGCTTGAAAAATACACTTTGAGAAAAAAGGCTACAAAGTTTTTCATGCTTCGGACTGCTTTAATAACATTGTTCTAATTTCTGTTTTGAAACAAAAATTTATATTGGACATTTGTGCCAAACTGTATGGTGGAGACACGCATTGCCATTTTGTGTTTTTCCTTTTATGCGTCTCTCCAATAGTACATCTGATGCCAATCTTTGATATATTGGTATCATGTTTGCCACTACGTGTGGGGAGTTTAAGAATGGTCGCCATGACTTTAATGATGGCGAAATAACAGTACGTTATATATTTTCTTGAACAGGAAGCTTAGGAGAGTTTTATGATAGATGAAACACAAAATGTATATTTTGGTCAATTTTCACCCAAATTTCACTCATTGATACCCTTAAACGGTACTGGGAGTAACAGTATTTATCTCAGTAACCCTGAAAACTATGTGTTCGGAACGAATATAGGTCTCCGGCCCCCTTTTGGGGTGGTAGGGTTCAAACTGTGACCAATCAGCTTAACGACTCCGAAAACCATGGAATCGACACTAATCTCACTTTTTGAAATTTTATTTTTCACTACTTCTCCTTAAGGGTGCTAGGGATCAAATTTGGAATTAGGTGTCATTGAGTCTATCACCAATTAGATAAGGGACTCCGAAAATTATGGATTCGCCATTAATATTGGTAGTTTTCAATTATTATAACAATATACCTTCTCACACCCCATCTTATGGGCAATAGGGTTCTCTTACCACCACAGCATCTCTTCCACAAATATCAGTTATGTGTTTACCAAGTTTGGTTGAAATTGTTCCAGGTGTTCCAGACACATGAGGAAATATAGTTTACATTTCACCTCCTTCTCACTCCTCAAGGAATGCTAGGGATGTTTTACCTCTTACATCCATTTTCCAGATAATAATTGATATATGTATCAAAGTTCGTTAATATTGCTGCAGACATTCGAGGTTTATGCAGGCACATAGGCCTACATTTACACTCATACATTCACTTTTATATAGGCCTAGATTATGAACGATGATGTTCCAAAACAAATGAGCCCGCAAGACATTCTAATTTCCACAAACAGAACATAGTGTTTGCTCATAACTAACTAACTCACTGACACTTTCAAACCGTAGGTTAATGGCTGCGCGGACATAAGCTCTCCATATATCCCTATCCTCAGCTAATGTTTTTCAATCATCCCCTGTATAATATACTTCCCTCGAACCATGATTAGTGTTATTCTCCCACCTCATTCTTGGTCTATCAACTGGGCGTTTTCCCTCTGGTTTTCCTACAAGAAGCTTCCATGCACCTCTTTCACTCCCTATTCGTGTCACATGTCCTGCCCAACGCAGCCTACGAGACTTAAACTGTTCTTATTATATCTGGCTTCCTAGAAATACCATGTAGCTCACTGTTAGCAGTCTTCTCCATTCACCTGACTGTTCATCTCTCTTTGGAATGTGTTTGCTCATATGGCCATTAATGCTGTTATTTTTAAACGCGTTATTTCACTTGCCACTTAAACGGACATCAAAATGTTTCAAATGTAACAGTGTAAGACAATTTATGACTTTTTTTTTATCTGTGATGCCGATATCTTCGAAATTAATGAACAAGAGTCGGCATTTTTTTTAAACTTACTGTACAATACATTTATTTTGCTGTGGCAATTAGAATTACACCCAACATTAAAAGAAGATTAACTAAAAAAGAAAGTGGATATTTAACTTGGTGAAAGTTTATTATCTTCAAACATGCAGAGGAACAATCTTCTAAAAGAAATATATTTATTATACAGTTACTTTGCGCAATAACACGCTACTCGGTACTGCTGTCTTGACCACAGAACTCGATTTATGGAAGGGACGTACTCTTATCAAGTTTCTCAATCGTGAAACCCCATTGAAGCAACATGGAGACATTATGAAAACATCTGTGATATTGATATTAGACCTGAGGTTGGAATATATTTTTCGCTAAAATTATTATTCATATTTTTGTGTGTGCGAACTGTGAATTTTACGAATTGAAAATACAGTAGTAACCTACTGCTGACGATTATTTATCTTCTTTTTTTATCGGAACTGACACGCAAGACCAGCCTCATGGGCTAGTTTCTGACTACAGTTCATGAGGTCCCGGGTTCGATTCCCGGTCAGACCACAGCAATTTTTCCTCAAAGGGAATTATTCCTGAGGTTGCCCATGGTCTGGAATTTAGGTTAAGAACTCTCCTGGCGCTTCATTATCATTTATCAATCATCATATCATCGGGGTAACATAACTCCGCCCTTTAGGCGCCCCAACTTCAGAAGTGGGTTACAATTAATCCAATGCTAGGAGAGAATACAAGAAACGTCCAAACGACAACCTGGGGCATTGGAGATAAAAAAAAATGTTAGATAAGGTAAAATGCAGTCGCGTCTTAGTATATCGAGATTTCACTATAGCCTATTTCCAGAAATAGCTTTTCTTTATAGATAGTGCGTACATTATTACTTGTATAAGAACGGCATTAATATTTCTACTTATTTAACTCGTCTGACAGAATCAACTTGTGTTTTGACGCATATTCATATTAAACCATACATGACATGAAAAAAAATAACATCTCAAATATCTTCAGTTCATTTGTGAGCGTGTCAGTTTTAAAATTTTACATGATATAATTATAAACGACCTTTGAAACAGAAGGGTATACAGAGACTTAGATCTGCTGAAATGAGATACCTGCGGAGGACTGCAGAATACACACTACTAGATCACAAAAAAATCAATATATCTTAGAAGAATTACACATGGAACCTTTAGAAAACAAAATTTCTGATTATAAGTCAAGATGGATGCAACATGTTCATCGAATGGAAGATCACAGGATACCCAAACAAATGTTACGATATCAACCTGCAGGAAGAAGAAGACCAGAACGTCCACTGAAAAGACTTCTGGATGGTGTTTCCCTTGAGGCAGAAACATGTCAACAAATGGCCTAAATTCGTGAATGTTCTATGATGATGATAGATAAATTATTAGGAATCGCTTTAAGATTTAATTTAGCCACGTGGAATGTATGTCATAAAGAAGGAATTTTGGAAAGAGAACTAAAAGAAAGAGAAATTGAAATTGCAGCTGTAACAGAAACTAATAGGATCAAAAGAACTTGAACATCATCATCATCAACAACAATCATGGATTAAGCCCATGATTGAAAATAACGAAATAAAAGTAAATGTTCTTCCTTTACCAATATTTTTATAACCAATGTTTTAAATTCTTTATGAAGGGCAATTAAGATAGAATTTCATAGAATGAAATTTCGTGATTGTTCCAGTCTCATAGATTCTCTTTCAAAAAGTTAAAACCATCTCTTTTTCGGTCTACCAACATTCCTGTCTCCTTCTGATTTGCAATTAAGTATAATTTTTGGTTTGCGTCCATCTTTCATTATTTGATCATGTTCTTACCAGTTTTTTCTAGATTATTTTATTTTATCTAAAACTTTAAAAATATTTATCTCATTTCTAACATATTTACTTCTTCTTTTATCTAGAAGTTTGCAGCCAGCTACACTTCTCAGAAATCTCATTTCAGCTGCTTCTATGATCTTCTCTTCTCTTTTAGTTGAAACCAAAAATTCACTACCATACAACAGTGAGGGGACTCCCACAGCTTTATAAAATTTTAGTTTTGTTTCCTTTCTTGTATTTTTAAATATCCTCTTAATTGAAGATTATATACTGTATTACTGTGGTGTTAATCAAGAAGAAGGAGCTTATGCAGGAGTAGCATTACTAATCAAAAAGATTTGGAGAAATAAAATATAAAGTTATTGCTGCTTTAATGAACGTATCCTATCAATACGCTTCAAAATTAATCGAGAGTATTTAACAGTTCTACCTATATATATATCCATCCATAGTAATTCTGCCCGAAGGCAGGTTCTTCACCGCAATCATAGCATTTTCATGCTATGCTTGCAGCTTTACTAGGGGATTGTAGGTGTGGTAGCTTCCCGTTGCTTTCCACACCGGTGAAGGATAAAGATGATGATGATGATAATGATAATGATGATGATGATGGCCATATGATTTCGGGGACCGTTTGGGCCTTAAAGGTTTCCTGACATTTGTCTTATTGGTGAGGAAAATCCCCGATAAAAACCTCACCCAGAAAAATTGCCCCGACCGGGGATCGAACCCGGGCCCGCTGCGTGATAAGGCAGCACGCTACCTCGAGACCACAGCGGTGGACCATATATATATATATATATATATATATATTTTAAAATTCATCTTCTCTTCCTTCCTGAAGTGTGTGTGTGTGTGTGTGTATATATATATGTTATAATTAAATATTTAACATTGAGAATGCAAGCTTAATATGGTATGATAAGAAAAATAAATGCCTGGACGGGATTCGAACCCGGATCTCTGAGTCTGTACCTCAGTGCGATATCCATTACACCACCAGGCGAATCCAATTCAAACATTTATTTTTCTTATATATGTATTATATTCCCCATTATTACTAGATGTAGCGAGAACTCAGTCTTCACTGCCATCTAGTAGCTGACTATAACAAGTAAGCAAATTAAAATCTTTAATTTGCTTACTTGTTATAGTCAGCTACTAGATGGCAGTGAAGACTGAGTTCTCGCTACATCTAGTAATAATGGGGAATATAATACATATATAAGAAAAATAAATGTTTGAATTGGATTCGCCTGGTGGTGTAATGGATATCGCACTGAGGTACAGACTCAGAGATCCGGGTTCGAATCCCGTCCAGGCATTTATTTTTCTTATCATACCATATATATATATATATATATATATATATATACACACACATATACACACACACACACACTTGAGAAAGGAAGAGAAGATGAACTAATAAAATTTTATAAATCACTACAATGCAATAGACAAAATAAATAAAAATGATTATATTATTATGGCAGGAGACTTTAATGGAAGAGTGGGAGATAGCCCAATAAAAGATGTTGGTGTAACACGTCGAGAACAAGCCCTTAATAGAACTGGAAGACGGTTGATAGATTTTGCTGCATTGAACTCAATGAAGATATTAAATACATTTTATAGACATAAAAAATACATATACAATAAAATATTCGCAAAAAACTACAAATATTCAGTCTGACAGATAAAATAGAAGAGTGTAGGAGAAAATTGTATGAACAAGAATGCAGAATGGATACAAACAGATTTTCTTGGAAAAAATCTAAACTATCAACAGAGAAGAGGGAAAAAGAGATCGAGAATGCCCACGAAAGATATGCTATCAGCTATGATATTTGAAGCCGGAACGATTCAATAATGTTTAATCCTTGTAGTAGAAGAAGAAGAATAATATAATTATACAGAACGATTGCTAATTTTATATAAGATAAGGACGAGAAAATAAACCTGAAACATGCAGACTTATTTATATGGGAAAATGTTTTTTCTGCACTGAGACTAACTATGAAATTTTACTTGATTATTTTCTATAAAAGCTATAAAGGTAAAGTGATCCCACTACAGACCCTTGGGATAGTAGGATATTAAGGCTCCCACTTTTTCTAAACAATCGGCACTTGATGCCAACCGGGTTGTCAACCCTGCATGACGGCCGCCTTTATCCCCATAACAAGCGTCTGGTACTCATTTCCGTTAGAGGCTGAGTCGACCCGAGGGCCATGGTGCCATCAGAAGGTTTGGGTCAGTTTAAAAATCCTGACCCCCACCGGGACCCGAACCTTCGACTTTCCGGTTTGTAGCGTATTGTCTTAACCATCTACGCGAAGGCGTGCCCTCTCTATAAAATCTGTAGCCTATATAATCGACAGAGTTTATAACTGAACAAGATACCCGTATACTATATACAAGCAAAACAAAAACAATTGCAAGGTTAAACCATCACGAGGAAAAATGCAAAACCCGACCAGGACAAAATACACTTCCATCAAGTACATAAACAATATCAATTTAATCCTTAAATTCAGTAATGCGAAACATTTCATCTAATTATCAGAATTATTGTACACGAAGAAGAAGCAGAGAGGCAGTTAATATGGAAAGAAATTTAGGCATTTCTTTAATGGCGTTATAGTAAGCATTTTAACCCCATTTCGCAACTATGAATATTGAATATTGAAGGATAGATGTTTAGTTTTTTAGCATTTTTTCTTTATATGATGAACGAGGAGCTGGCCCGATGCATCCACCCCCAACCTGGGGGACGGGTAATTTTTGTTCAAGGTTTTCTTCCTCTAACATTTGATAGTCCAGTATCTTACTGCAAGGCAGCAGCGCTAGTTTTGGTCCGCCCTGCGTATTTTATTTCCCCAAT
This sequence comes from Diploptera punctata, assembly GCA_030220185.1. NCBI lineage: Eukaryota > Metazoa > Arthropoda > Insecta > Blattodea > Blaberidae > Diploptera > Diploptera punctata. The sequence continues at coordinate 2,624,463 of JASPKZ010008858.1, forward strand.
ACCACCATATCTGGTGAGCGTTCCCCTACCCGCCACCTGGGGAGGCGCCCGATGGGAGACTGGCAACTCCACACGGGCTGGAAAATCTAGAATGGATAGAATACGAAATAAAGAAATAAGGGAAATTATGGGTGTACAAGAGGAGCCGGACATCATAGACATTATAGAAAAGAAAATATTACAGTGGTATGGCCATGTCAAAAGAATGCCAGAGCAAAGATTGCCTAAAATTGTTATGAAATGGATCCCAATGGAAAAGAGGAAGAGAGGAAGACCGAAAAAAAACTTGGATAGAAGGGGTAAAAGCAGCTATGAACATCAGAGGATTGGAGGAAGATCAATGGATGGACAGAGAGAAATGGCGTTTCGTTTTCGGAAGACGACGGCAGCTGCCATGATACCGGATGATGATGATGATGATGGAGGATGGAAAAAAATAAAGGAATAGGTTATGTACATTAATTCAATTAAATTCTTCCTCAATGAGCCAATGTGCTGAAAGAAAATTAGACTATTATTTTAATTTAATATCTGCTAAAATGTAATCTGATTTACTGATTCTATGAGTTCAAAATATGCCACTTTAGCTCAAATTACTTTACACAACTGAATGAAATGCTAGAGATACCAAATGCAATGCTGCAAAGAAACTAGAAATAAAAAACAATTGCCAAGCAATGTAGAACTGGAGTGCGACAGCGCTATTAAACATGCGAAACAAGGATAAAGAAATAAACTCTATTTGCTTGGCTTGACAAAGGAAAATGAGGGAAATTTTGAAGACGTGAGCAAATTCAAATGCCTAGGAAAAATAATTTGAAACAGGAAAGAGGTGCACTAAGAAATTAAACGTGCGTTCAATTCTGGAAATGCATGTTATTATGCATTATAGGGCTCTTGTAATCCCAACTTCTCTAAAAGAAAATGTTGAACTGAAAATATATAAAACTGTTATTCTACCAGTATCTCCGCCATTGCCGGTCCCAAGCCCGTATGAGAAAGGAGGAGGGGGAGAAGTAACAACCTCGTTAAAAAAACCAGGGTTCAGTTGGCTCCGACTGATAGTACTCTGTAAGGGCCCCTAGCCGGGGTTACGGTGAAGATCTCAACGGCAGAGTCGGCGCAGAAGGAGTCCATCATCACGGAAGATCTGGCGGAAGAGACAATCCTATCTATCTCTAAGGGAAATAGAGAAATGCTGTCTTGCGGTGAAGAGGGATCTTCAAAGGCTATGGGAGGAAAACGCAGACAGAAATTTTCCTGGTCCTCCAGCTTGGGGGTTTATGCTGTGGGCCAGCTCCCCACACATTGCAAAAACATAAATGCTAAAAGACCAAATCAGTCAAAGCCGGACAGAAAAATCGTAGGCTTTGGAGGTTTGGCACGGGAAGCCGGCAGCAGCTGTAAAAACCCGAATATAGATAGATAGTTATTCTACCAGTTATATTATATAGATACAAAACATGCACTCATACTTTAAGGGAGAAGAAAATATTATGAGTATATGAGAATAAAGTTCTTAGGAAAATTGTTGGACCAAAGAAAGATGAGCAGACAGGTGACTGGAGAAGAGTACTTAACAGCGAGCTACATTATCTTTATGGGAAACTGGATATAACAAGAACAGTTAAGTCTCGTAGGCTGCTAATGGCAGGGCTTGTGGTACGAATGGGGAATCAAAGAGGGACATGGGCACTTCTTGTAGGAAAACCAGAAGGAAAGCGCCCAGTAGATAGGCCAAGTGGTGGGAGTATAACATTAACCATGATTTGGGAGAAGTGCCTCAACGTCCTAGTAATATCTTAGTTGCCTGTTAGATGTGTTGACCGCATGCCTTCATGACATCTATGGGCAATTAATTAAGATAGCTAAAATTAACATGGTCAAGGAACTCCTAACAAATGAGAGGCTATGGCTCAACAATGGGCTACGTCATTACAGATAAATAGATAGAAAATATATGAGATGATTGCAAAACATTAGCTCAGGACAAAGATGTACTGAGAGCTTATGTCCGCGCGAACATGAACCTATGGGTTCGAAAGTGCCAGTGAGTTAGTTATGTATCTACAGTCGGGTCACGCTGGTCTAGTGGTTATGTTCCTTGGCTCTAATCCCAAGGGTCGTGGATTCATATCCGGCCGGAGTCGATGGATTTTTAGGATGAAAAATCCAAGGGACACGTCCTCCGGGAGGGGCATTAAGCAGTGGATCACGAGTCTGAAGATTTTCGGGCTCGTAAAAGAACCTCAAGTCTGAATAAAGAAAGTATTTGAGCAAAATTTAACCGACCTTCAGCCATCCAAGTAATATCTTAGTTTCCTACTAGATGTCTCCTCGAGGTAATGTATGTTACACGCCCCTTCGTAAACATTTGTAGAGAAATAAGTGTAACTAACGTAGTCTGGTTAAGAACCTTCTAACTGGGGAGGCACCCATGTCCCCGAGCATGACGAACGGGGATCAATCAATTAACATGATTCTAGAAGATCAAATAAAGGTAAAGTGATCCCACTAAATACCTTAGGAAGCCCTTGGAGAAGTAGGAGGTTAAGGCTCCTACTTTTCTAGACAGTTAACATTTCATGTCAACTGGGTTTATCAACCCTGTGAGACGACCGCATTTATACCAGAATTAGCAACTGGAACTCATTTCAGTTAGAGACTGTGTCGACGCCAGGGCCATGGTGACACCAAATGGTTTGAACTAGATTAAAAATCCTTACCCCTACCGAGACTCGAACCCTCGATATTCCGGCTTGTAGCATACGGCCTTAACCACCTACATACAGAGCCCCCTAGAATTTAAGTTTGTTTTGTATCAGCCCCTAACGAAAATTAGTACTAGACGCTTGTACTGAGAGTAAAGGTGGCCGTCACGCAGGGTTGACAACTCGGCTGGTAACAAGTGTCATTGTCTAGAACGGTAGGAGCCTCAATTACCTACTATCCCAATGACCTCTTAAAGGCTTTTTCTGAAGTGGGATCATTTTTATATAAATTATCATTGTTTTGTTCTACACAAACGAAATAATTAACTTATGTAGTGGAAATGATCAGCAAGACTTTATCTCTGGCTATAATTGCTTATTGGCAGTGTCATTGAACAATGTGTTTGTGTTAGTCTGCATTCAAAATGCCAAGGTCAAAAGGTGATGCTAAGTTAGAAGAAATATATTTATAGGGCCACCTCTTAAATATCGCTCACTGCATCTCGAATGATTTAACACAACATAAATAGTATAATATTCCTCACAAGCTTGAGAACCAGTAAAATTACGTTGGTCGTAGTGGACTAGTGGTTGCCATACTTGCTTCTGGTTTTGAGGTACACTAGTCGAACCCGCCAGGGGTCGACGAATTTTTCAAGGCGTAAAATTCTTGACTATGTCTTCCTTGGAAGAAAAATTAAGCCACGTGACCAGTCTCAAGAAAGAAACTCAAGCATGAATTAAGCAACATTTGTGGACCCAGGTTTGAATTCCGAAAGAGTTGTTAAAAAAAGTATCCTTAACAAAAACTACCTGCCTGATACATATTATATATTGTATTAATATCCAGACATTAATATCAAGTGTAGTATGTATATAATATACATGTATGTTATGTATATAGTATGTATATAATATAATATACATTAGAAAAATGCAAGCTCGAACGTTAATATTTAATTTTAATACTTGATTTTAGGAAGTGATATTTTGGGGTTATTTTAATTATATTATTTTCAGTCTGATCATCTTACTTCAATATTAATGTTGAATTTGTTCTTGGACATGTTTGAAAACAATTGTGTTTTATCCTCAGCTTGTCCAGACTGTTTTGATTTATGTTGCACACCCTGGATGTCGATGTCAGCTCCATCTTTTGGTTGGCCAAAGAACGTCCAAACAAGGTCACGCTCCGTCGGTATTTCAAAATTCATAACTCTGTTTTTGTTCTTCTGAATATAGATTTTTTTCCCCAAATAGCTCTTTTGTATTTTTTAACCGTTTTAATAATTTTGTGTCCGAATTTATATTATGTTTTTCAGACCAAACATGAGCAGCAACTGCAGATTTTTTTATTTCCCCATTTTTAGTATTTCTTATGTGTTCTTTGGTTATAATTTTTAGGTTTCTTTTTGTTTTTCCTATATATATATATATATATATTCAATTTGATATATTCCTGATTTTTTTATTTTTACCAGTTTTTTTTTTCATTTTTGGTGGTTTTTATTAGTTTATTTAAACTGTAGTTATTTTTCGGTGCTAATTTAATATTAAACTTATCAAATATCTTTTGGAATTTATTGTGTACCCAAGGGTGATATGTGAATTTCCTATATTTTTTCATAGGTGGTTCTTATTTTTCAAGAGTACATCTGTTTATAATTTTTTGTTTTTTATACTTTTCTAGCCTTTTGTGTACCATTTTTTTTTCATCAAACCCGTTTTCTCGTTAATGTTTACTGTATATGCTAAGTATTGAATTAATATGTATACTGGAATTTAAATGGAAACGATGCATTAGCAAAAAACTAAAGAAAATAAATGTATATTATTAAGATTAATAATAATAATAATAATAATAATAATAATAATAATAATAATAATAATAATAATAATAATAATAAAATAATATTAAAAATCTTTGGAAGAGTGTGGTCTATACGTAGGGAATTGTTAAGAAAATTATAAATTATGAGATTTCCTTTTCTCTACCAATAAATAAAGATTTCAGAGAATAGTTGGTCAGTACGGAATAATTTATTACTTATTTTTATAAAACTTTTAAAATAGTCAATTGTGAATTAATTTAATTTATGCCGTTTAGAAAAATGGAAGTATCAGCTGTAGTGCACAAAATATTATAAATAATCCATCTTTTCAAGTTCAGGAAGTAGTTACACTTTGAGAAATGTGTTTCAAACAAAATGCTTCTTTTAAAAATTCGATAAATTGACAGATGTATTATTCTTTAATTATGGAATAGCAAACAGAGACCTAAAACTCAGAATACATATTAAATACATCAAAACGTTTCAATATAAAAAAAATGTAATCTTTTGACTATGAGAGTACATTTTTATTTATTTTTGCCGATTTCATATGGAATGAACCTTAAATGTTTTATAGATTTATATTTCAGTAATAATAATAATAATAATAATAATAATAATAATAATAATAATAATAATAATAATAATAATAATAATGTTTAATCGTAAAAGAAGGAATATATTTTGGCTTCTTACATGCGGAAACCATTTCTTATATTGCATGAACACTGCAAGATTTCATTTAGCAGTAGTCACTGCGAGAATCCCTGGACTTCATTCTCGAACTCTTGTTACCGGAACACGAGCCTCTCACACTTCCTTTTAGTCCCTCTCCCTTATGAGAGCGAGCAGGAGAAAGACACATGTAACACCTTTAATTGTAGTGATATCGGCATAGAAACCTGAGATAGGGACATCCGCTGGAATAGGAAGGCCACGCTCGCGCCTATGTGCTATGTATCCTACCTCAATTCCACCCAACTAACAAACTATTATGGAGCTGGCTCACTGATTTGGTGAAGATAACGCCATTGCGGTAATTGATCTATACTGCGCACTATCGAGTTTTCTTATTCCAAGGTTTTCTGGAAATTTATGGAAAACAATTCTTGCATAATAGTGTTGCTGTAGTGCTATTTAGCATCTTGAAGCTCTCTGCTATTCATGTGTAACAAGGAGAGTCAAACGAATGATTTTTAAACATTTGTTTTGAACCATTTGCCACTCCAAGCAATACGCATTAGCCATTAAATAATCCATTCACTGTAGAACTACTGGCTAATAAGAAGAAAGCTTGCTCAAGAAATGCCACACTCATCATATTGTTTATTGCAGTAATCCATTCGAAATTGTATTAACTTTCATCACATTGTTTTATAACAACGTTTTATCATAGTCCACGACAGTTCAACAGAATTATTATCTTACATTAATGGAGGCAACCAAATAGAAGACCAGTCCCGATGGCAGTGGCGTGTATTCAACCTGAGCTACCTCAGCACTGCTGGAGCAATTAGTATATTAATAATTTCGGATTAAAATAACATATTTGCCAAATTACATTCAAATCAATTACGCGAGAACATCAACATTAAAAATCCCGCTGTATTCTGCATATTCACATTATCTCCATAGAGGAACACATAAGAGTGTTTCCTCTATGTTATCCCAACCAACACCAGCTATTTCGCTGCAGATGAATTAGCGATAACCCACTAAATGAATCTACCTGCTAAGTCCAGCGATAACCCGCTAGACGAAGTTTGTGTCTTATTCCATCGATTTTTTATTGAAAACCAGCTAGCTGAATCCAGAAGTGTCACAACTCGAAGTATACACAAGGTCGAATGACCTTTCGACTTATCGATTCATGAAACATTCATGATTGGCTGATTTGGAAAGCGCCAATTCCTCAATAATAGAATTTTTAGAACTAGCATTTTTTAATTTATAATATTTAATTTATGTTAGTCATATTTTTACAAAATACAAAATAATAAAATAAAATAAAATTATGCGGTACGTTTTGTCAGTTATATCAACCTGCTAATTTAAGAAGCATTATTTATATTATATATCTGAATAACAACAATTCAATTATTACGAACTTGTGTTATGTGTATATTAATACGTTTTAAAGTCTTACTGATAAATGTGATTTGTCAATATAGTAAAAAAAAAAATGTAAGTGACTATAATTTATAATTTACATAGACTATTTAACTAATGCCCCAAATGGTAGTCAATGACAAATCAGATTTCAATGATTTTTTATTTACAATTAATCACAGTCGTTTTTCACCTCGATTTTATCATTTAATTTTATCACTTTAAAATCAAGCTCCTCCTTTTTAACATTCTGAATAGGCCATAGCATTATTTTGCAGTGAGCAGTGACTGCATGTGGCTACCATAATGTATGTACAGTGAACGAATGTTAGCAGATAGTGCTTGCGGGATATAATACAAAAACATTTGTAGCAAAAAAAAAAAAAAACAGTTTGCACCTTCTTAAACGTATATTTACCAGGAATTTACGTTCCAGGAAAATATAACTGATATATTTACATCATAGGACATCAGAAATTAATTAATAACCTATAATGTTGGTTATAAATTTCTCCACTAGGGTGCATTCTTACAATATTGTGATCCTTTGGCAATTAATAATATTATCTAGTTGCTGTGATGAACAAATGAAGCATAACAATAGTTTCTCATTTGTTTTCGAACATCGCCGTTTACATCAAATATATATTTAAATAATGATTTGTGAGTAAACAGCTTAGTTTTATCTAGAGAATTTGGAAATCACTCATGACATTACTTATGATAAATTTCGTGCAGACCTTTCAACAAGAAAAATGACCTTATACAACAATGTAGACCAACTCCATATTTACCGGATCTAACATAAAAAATACAAGGCGGAACGTTTTTATATACTGCAAGTCATATTTTTGTCATACATCTGGGATAGTTGCTCTGACCACCGCACGCCACTGCCCGGTGGTCAAATAGTTACCATGCTCGCAGGTTCAAACCCGGCCGGGATCGAATATATAAATAAGGACATAAAACTCATTATTAAGTGCCCTGTATCAATAGGCAATAAGCAAAATATGTCGTCCCTTTCACGCCCAGCTTTGAATTGCATTGCTTGTGATTACAGCGAAAACAAATATCGCATTGCTGATAATGTTTGCGAGTTGCCTAATATAGATTATCCGTCACCAATGGTAGATGATGTAACTCAGGTATCTGAAAATTTAAACAAGATATGTAAGAAGCTAATAGAGTATAATACACTTGTCAAGTAATAACAATTTGTTTAATTTTAAAACATTTCGACAATACTTTTGTGATTGACTTTTTCACTACATTAGTAAGTTAATGGAAATTATTTATTAGCTCTATCTGGCGAAAGTTCTTTCAGAACTACATTTCTAATAAATCTCCCGGCAGAATCTTGGGGGTTTCACTTATGCAAATCTAAATTTTATTTTCGCCTATATATTAACGTATTTGCGAGATAACACTTTTGTAACATTTAAATATTAGATTTTACGGTTGTACTGAGATTTTTCCGCTTAGTGTATTTTTTAATTAAATATTTTGCGAAATGGTATATTGGCATGTATCGGCCGCGTTGGCAAAACGGTAATTATGCCTTGCCTCTAATCCTGAGTGTCACGGGTTAAAACCCGGTCGGGATCGACGGATTTATAAGATGGAAAAATCCAAGGGACACGGGAGGTACTTTAAGCGTAATTGGTAGCGCACTGGAATATCAATCCAGAGGTCCGGGTTCAAATCCCGTCCAGGCATTTATTTTTCATATCATGTTATATATATATATATATATATATATATATATATATATATATATATGAAGGGCTTAGGGCAGTAACATTATAAGCCACATTCTGTTAAGAAATTAGAAGTCTCCATATAAAAGCGAATAAACGTATTGAAATATCCGATGCGAGGTTGGGAAGTGGTTTTTACAGAATTGAGGGAAATGTTTAAACACCGAGCGATAGCGAGGTTTTTAATTTCCGAGATTCTGTAAAACACTTCACAAACGTGCGTTGTACATTGTTTTTTTCGCCATGGTGTTTTCGAAATAATAAATAATAGTAAAATAATAACATCTTTGTTGGAAATGTTTGCGTTCATTATAAACAATTGACTGATGTTAGCAGTGTGGGCAATGTTTATTAGTTGAACCAATAAAAGGCCATGAGGCCAATAGCGATAAAATGACAGGAGGCCATGAGGCCATTTAGTGATAAAATGGCGGCAAGTACGTATTTATTGTTTTATATTGTTTCAAATAAAGTTCAATTAATTTAAAATGCAGTGATTTGTTTTGTATAGTGCATATTAACACTATCTTTTGGATATATTTTGTATATACAAGTATGTAGTATATATAGAGTGCAGTGGTTTTACTTCCCAACGTGTGCAGAAATCCGTCGATATGTCCATTCAGCTTCCCGCAGTCTTACAATGCGACCTCGTTTAAATAGTTGAAGTTGTTCAACGGAGAAAGTACTCGTCGGCGAGATATGATTATACCCTAGAGTTAATGTTCACCTCCAAAAGCATCACGGTAGCTGTCTGCAGAGTCAAAACAGATAGACCTCCTGAGAGTCATCTGATCGCCGATGACCGTGACAAATGACACTACAATCCCTCAGTATATACATATTTTACCCTGGTACCCTTAAGGGCTTTGCAATTTTTTCGATAATATATATATATATATATATATATATATATATATATATATATATATATATATATATAAAAATAAATGTTTGAATTGGATTCGCCTGGTGGTGTAATGGATATCACACTGAGGTACAGACTCAGAGATCCGGGTTCGAGTCCCGTCCAGGCATTTATTTTTCTTATCATACCATATTAAGCTTGTATTGCTCAATATTAAATATTTAATTATAACATCGATAAAGCGTCACTGCTATAAAGTAAAAATGTTCTCTTTAATTTGCTTACTTGTTATAGTCAGCTACTAGATGGCAGTGAAGGCTTAGTTCTCGCGACATCTAGTAATAATGGGGAATATAATACATATATAAGAAAAATAAATGTTTGAATTGGATTCGCCTGGTGGTGTAATGGATATCACACTGATGTACAGACTCAGAGATCCGGGTTCGAATCCCGTCCAGGCATTTATTTTTCTTATCATACCATATATATATATATATATATATATACACATACATACATACATACATACATACATATACACACACACGCGCGCTCTATCACCAACGATATTTGTTTCATCCAAACCAAACTTGGTATAAAGCGATTAATTTAAAACAGAGTATGATTGAGTTCGTTGATCAACAAAATCGACTGTAAAATTGGGGATTTGGCCTGAAACTAAAATTTAGAAATCGATCTAGCGATCGCAATGTTCAATGTTTTACTCCGAAAGTTAATGTATGCTATTAAAATAAACCGAGGAAGGTATTCTCAAAAATCAGCGAAATTGGATCATTAGAAATCCGAAATTAAAAACTGACTCTAGCAACAGCAATGTTTGGTTCATCGCAATGTATACCTTTCAATTTAATTACCCCTTAAATTGGCCATCTAGGCTTTACTATTAGATATAACAGTTTTATTCATTTAATATTTTTAATAAAGCAATAAAAATGAATAGGTAGATATTATTTAAATTGGTTCAAATTACACAACAATATGCATAAAGATAACTTACAGTTACGCATGATTGGTTTTCACTACAGTTCGACACTTCTAAATAAGGTGATATCAGAAACTGACTCTGTAATTTAGCAGTATATATATAAGCTTTGGTTGGCGATGGAGAAATTTGGAATACCTAAATCTCTCATACATTTTATAAAAATAATGTATGATTGCAAAGAAAGTATTAAGGTTGGAAATAGAGTATCCTCAGAATTTGATATAACAAAAGGATTAAGACAAGGATGCGGGATGTCACCAACATTGTTCAAGATATATTAAAAATATGTATTAATGAAATGGAATAAGCCATGTAGGGGAATGGGAATCAACATTAATGACCGTTTACTGCACAGTTTATTATTCGCTGATGACCAGATTATAATAGGACAAGATAAAGAAGATATAGAATATATGATTAGAAAGTTGGTTGATGCATTTGAGGTAGGTGGACTGTAGATAAATTGTATTAAAACAGAATATATGGTAATCGGAGCAAATTCAGAAGACCTACAAATAAATAATATGATAATTAAACGTGTTGAAGATTTTAAATATCTTGGATCTATAATAGATAAATTTGGTACTCGTGAAAAAATATTATTAACAGAGTAAATTGTGCAAGGAAGGCGATTAGATCTCTTAATGGTCTTTTATGGAATATAAATGTGACCAGAAAAACAAAAAAGAGAATATTATACAGACAATAATAGAAAATATACTTACATATGGATCAGAAAGCTGGACAATAAATGAAAGGATGTAGAAAAGAATCTTGGCGACAGAAATGGATGGATTACGGAGAAGTATGAGAATATCCAGGCTACAACATATTCGAAATACATGTATCAGACAAGAAAATGGATGCACAAGAGACTGTTATCGATAGGATTACAAAGAGAGCTCTACACTGGTACGGACATGTACAACAGATGTCGGAAGACCAGTGACCTAAACAGGTGTTGGATTGGATGGTACCAAGCAGAAGGAAGAAGGAGAGAAGTAGAAGAGCATGGTATGAGGGAATATATGACGCCATGATGAAGAGGGGTATGGAAGATGGACAATGGGAAGATATGAATCTCTGGAAGGCAGGAATCAAAGGCAAACTGCTGTAAAGTGGAAAGCCTGTATTAAGTATATATATATATATATATATATATATATATACACGAGGGCGGATCGGAAAGTAACGCACAATAATTTTTTTCTGCCTTGGTATTGCAGCTAGAATGTTGAAATTTCACAGAGATATAGTTTGAAGTTTTCACTACAGATGGTATTTTTTTCTCAGGTGCACCTCTTGCGAGAGAAGCTTGAACTATGCAACAAAGATGGCGCGCATGCTACAGTCGTCCACCTGTGAGGAACAGAGAAGTGTTGTTCGATTTTTGTGGGCCAAAGGGCATAAACCCAGTGAAATTCACAGGGACATGCGTGGCGTGTATGGGGATGATTGTATGGACCGTAGCAATGTCTCCAGGTGGTGCACATTCTTCCAAGAGGGACGCGTGAACCTTAGTGATTCGCCACGCTCCGGCCGGCCGACAACAGCAGCAATCCCGCAGAATGTCAGAGGCATTGAGGCGGCAATTCTGAACGACCGGCGTGTGCAACTGCGAGCCTTATCGCAGAAGTTCAACATTTCCTATGGTGCGGTGTACGATATTGTTCATGAAAATTTGAAATTCCGTAAAGTTAGTGCTCGCTGGGTGCCTAAGAACCTGACAGACGACCACAAGGGCCAGCGAATGATGGCAAGCTTGGACCACTTAACGCGGTACACCGCACAAGGACATGACTTTCTGGAAGGAATCGTCACAGGTGATGAGTCGTGGGCGTACCACTACACGCCCGAAACAAAGCAGGCATCAATGGAGTGGAAACATGCTGGTTCCCCAGTAAAGAAAAAATTCAAAGTGACTCAATCTGCCAGGAAAGTGCTTGTGACAGTGTTCTGGGATATGCATGGTGTTTTATTGGTGGACTTTGCTGAACACGGGACCACTGTGAATGCTGCGGCCTACATTAAAACTTTGGTGAAGTTGCGTCGTGCCATTCGTGACAAACGTCACAACATTAACGTTAAACTTCTTCATGACAATGCTCGCCCCCATGTTGCTGCTGTCGTTCGTCAGAAAATCGCCGAATTTGGTTGGGAGGTGCTCCAGCATCCACCATACAGTCCGGATCTTGCACCATCGGACTTTCATCTGTTTGGTCCCATGAAGAAATTCCTGGCCGGCAAACGCTTTGAGACAGGTGTGGAAGTGAAATCAGCAGTGTGCATATGGCTACACTCCAACCAAATGGACTTCTACGAACAGGGCATATTGAAACTGGTAACACGATGGGAAAAATGTGTTGAGAAAGTTGGTGACTATGTCGAAAAGTAGGTAAAAGATGTAAGTTCATTTGTGATTTTTTTTCCTTTTTTTTACTATTAAACTTTAAAAAAAAATTATTGTGCGTTACTTTCCGATCCGCCCTCGTATATATAGATATTATAAATATATTTTTGACATTTGGCAATGAAGGCAAATATGATATGAAAAGAAAAAAGAATGCTTAAGTCGGGATTTGAACTCGAGTCTCTAAAGTCTGTACCTTTAGCGCTCTAACCAACTGAGCTACCCAAGAATTCCAAGACAAACATACAATTTTCTTATACATGTAGTATTCTCAATTCACATAAGAGGTAGCGGAAAGATCTTCCGACTGCCATCTAGCGGCTAACATAACAGTTAAGCAAATTATATGTTTGTCTTGGAATTCTTGGGTAGCTCAGTTGGTTAGAGCGCTAAAGGTACAGACTTTAGAGACTCGAGTTCAAATCCCGACTCAAGCATTCTTTTTTCTTTTCATATCATATTTGCCTTCATTGCCAAATGTCAAAAATATATTTATAATATCTATATATACAAGCGTTACTGCTATAAAGTAAATATTCTCTTTAATAATTTGCTTAACTGTTATGTTAGCCGCTAGATGGCAGTCGGAAGATCTTTCCGCTACCTCTTGTGTGAATTGAGAATACTACATGTATAAGAAAATTGTATATTTGTCTTGGAATTCTCGGGTAGCTCAGTTGGTTAGAGCGCTAAAGGTACAGACTTTAGAGACTCGAGTTCAAATCCCGACTCAAGCATTATTTTTTCTTTTCATATTATATATATATCATCATCCGGTATTATGGCAGCTGCCGCCGTCTTCTTGAACCATAAACAAAACGTTCTGAGGAATTCGCTTGGTTTACACAGTTCCTGCGTGACGGACTTCCCAATAAATTCGGGGCACTTTGTAATTTGTCGTTAGGTCGCCATTTTCATGGAATGATCCACATAAGAAAACGAAAGAATTGCGTGAGCAAGAAAGAAGGGAATAGAGAAAAAAACATGTAAAAAAGAAAGAAAAGATAGGAACTAAAAAAAGAAGACGAAAAAAAAAGAAACAAGGAAAGATAAACAAACAAATTTCACCGACATTGAAACAATTTTTGGTGAGCGCTTTACCAACGAAGTATCCAGAGCGATAAGAAAGAAATTGGTTAAGTTAAAAAATCTCACAAAATGTGCCAGCTCATGGTTCAATGTAGGAGTAAATACCTCTCCAGATAGCTGCCTTGTTTAATAGCATTGTTATTCTACTTGTGCACAATAAAATCAATGCTCATTCTGAAAGTGAAACACGGAGTTCTTTCATGTGTAACCATGTCAAATGTGAATCTGCACTTTATGCTTGACATTGACATATATGAAAAAACGCAATATATATATATATATATATATATATATATATATACGTTACGGACGCCGTAGCGTAGTGGTTAAGGCACTGAGCTACAAGCCGGAGGGTCGAGGGTTCAAGTCCCGTTGGGGTCAGGATTTTTAAACTGACCCAAACCCTTTGGTGGCACTATGGCCCTGGGGTCGACTCAACCTCTAATGGAAATGAGTACCAGACGCTTGTTCTGAGGGTAAAGGCGGCCATCACGCAGGGCTGACATAAAGTGCCGATTGTCTAGAAAAAGTGGGAGCCCTAACCTCCTACTACCCCAAGGACCTCCGGGTCTGTGTGGGATCACTTAACTTTTACGGACAATGCAGTAAATACGGGAAATGTATTGCCCATCTAAAACCAGCTTGCCCATTTTATCACCTTAATTTTCCCATTAATGTAGGTAAAAGTTAGGGTGATAAAATGGGCAAGTTAGTGTTAGACGGGCAAGTTAGTATTAACGTCATTGCCCATCCAAAGGGAACAATACCCCTGTTCTGAATTGTTTTTTTTTCTTTTAATTAAGGGTTTTGAATTTTGTTTAATTACGGCGATTATCATTAGTGTTGTAACTATGAAATAGCTTCTTCTTCTTCACGGTTTAGGCTTATTTACTAGCCTGTTCTGGCTCCAAATTTCTGCTCTTTCCATCTTTTCCTTGTTCTTCCCAAAATTCTTCTTCCTCGTGGTGAATAGTTGTATGCTGCTTTTGGTATTCTATTCTCAGTCATCCTTGTCAAGTGTTCTTTCCAGTTTGATCTGTATTTCTCTGTTGTGTTTAATTCCTCTACTTTAGTTGTCTTATTTGTGTGTTGTTGTTTTGTCTGATCATCGATATCCTGCTATTGGTCTGAGGAATCTCATTTCAGTAGCTTGTATCCTGGCAGATTGTTGTGTTGTCACTGTCCATGTTTCGGATCCATAAGTAATAACAGGCACTGCCATTGTTTTGTATAATTTCATTATAGAGTCTTTCCTGGCTTTATTTTTCAAAGTTCTTTGGTGTACCTGTTATATAATTAAACTTATTTATTTTATTATTTATATCTGTTTCTGCTGTGTATGATATTTCGCAACCTAGGAAGTTATATGTTACTACTTGTTCTATTGGTTTACTTTGTAATATTATCTTTGTCCGAACTGGATGAGCACCCTTGAAGGCCATTGTTTTTTATTTTTGTGAGGATATTTCCATGTTGTATTTTTTTGATATTTCATTTAGTTTATATAGCATTCTTTGTAGTTCTTCTGTTTTTGCTATTAAAACCTGGCCATCTGCAAAGGTTACTGTTTTTATTACTATATTTCCTAAGTTAATTCCCCCATATGAAATAGCATGGTTATTTTATTCAAATATGGAAATATCTTCATAATTTATAAACTTTTTTACATTACAAGAAAGGTCCCTTTAATTTCCATGTTCGGATAAAGTGGACCCCATAGTACACCTTAGCTTTTAGTCAATTTTTAAGTTTATTTACTCTATTAATTTATACAGACACAGATTAATCAGAAAAAAATATGACTGATCATAATTAAAAAGCGTTGATATTTATTAAATGTTTTGAAAAATTATGGTTGATTATATCATTTACACGTCATTCCACTGCAGAAAGCGACGGTCTTTGGGTTTAGTAAAATTACAAGGATCCATCCATAGTAATTCTGCCCGAAGGCAGGTCCTTCACTACAATTATAGCATTTTCATGCTATGCTTGCAGCTTTACTAGGGAATTGTAGGTGTGGTAGCTTCCCGTTGCTTTCCACACCGATGAAGGATGATAATGATGATGATGGTCATATGATTTTGGGGACCCGTTTGGGCCTTAAAGGTTTTCTGATATTTGTCTTATAGGTGAGGAAAAACCCTGATAAAAACCTCACCCAGAAAAACTGCCTCTATCGGGGATCGAACTCGGGCCCGCTGCGTGACAAGGAGCACGCTACCTCGAGACCACAGCGGTGGACATTACATGGATATTAAATAAAATTAATTAAGTGAATGGTTTTTACAAATGCATCCTCATTGATAAAATATACATACTCGTGTAAAGTGGACCCGGGTCCTCGTGGAGGCTCCACATTAACCGAATTCCTTTGTAAAATTAATTATTTTATACAGCCACCATGTCACATAATATCAAAACAAACTCATCAGTATATTGAAGCAGCATCTACATAATACGGTATAATATATTTAAGAGTTTTTTTTTTTAATTTGTAATATTCAGTAGCAGAAATTAAGAATTGATTCTTAGCTTGAAAGCCTTTTAAAGTGGCAATTTTTATAAATATAAATAAACCCTTCTTCCCACAAATAATAAAAGAAACTGGCTTCGAATCCGTCAAAGTTGATGAGGAGAAGAATTTAAAATATTTTCTGTTCGAGGCAGCACCAATTAAAGAAGATATTAACAGGGTCCACTCAAACAGAAGAGTCCACATTACCCGAACTTCCCTATACTATGTTAAAAATATTTTTCATCCCTGTGGACTAAAGGTAATGGTTTTGCCTCAGTCGAAGTGGGCCCAGGTTCGATTCTCGGTCGGGAAAAGTTTCTGGGCGATTTTTTTGGGGGTATTTTCCTCTCCTTCAAAACAAAGCCAGGAAACTTTAAGGCCCAAATTGTCCCCGTCAACAACTGGTCATCATAATATTTCATATCGTATTCGTCTCGTTTAGTAGTCTATGAATGATGTATCTTATCTTAAATGTTTGTGTTGTCTCGGAGTTCAACTGACATTGAGCCAATTACTCTCACAGAAATACCCTCCATGTCCTTGTGTGTCAAAAAGTGTGTTTATGATCATTTTCTTGTAAGAGTATGGTGGATAGAAACACATAAAATATCTAGAAAGTGAGAGGTTAAACTGAAGAAGATAAATAATGGAATTAAATATTATTATTCACCGCTGCGGTCTCGAGGTAGCGTCCTGCCTTGTCACGCAGCGGGCCCGGGTTCGATCCCCGGTCGGGGCAGTTTTTTCTGGGCGAGGTTTATATCGGGGTTTTTCTTCACCTGTAAGACAAATGTCAGGGAAACTTTAAGGCCCAAACGATCCCCGAAATCATATGGCCATCATCATCATCCCTATCATTATCAACATCCTTCACCGGTGTGGAAAGCAATGGAAAACTACCACACTTACAATTCTCTGGTAAAGCTGCAAGCATAGTATGAAAGTGCTATGACTGCAGTGAAGGACCTGCCCTCGGGCAGAATTACTATGGATGGATTCATGTATAAGTGAGTAACTTATTACCGGTAACAAGTTTAATAAGTTGTAATAAATAAATATTCATTAATACATGCAGTCAAAGCTGTATACTAATAGAATGTAGTGATGTGACAATGATGGTAGTAATGATGATGATGATGATGATACTTACTTACTTACTTACTCACTGGCACTATCGAACCCGTAGGTTCATGGCCGCACGGACATAAGCTCTCCATACATCCCTATCCTGAGCTAATGCTTTCCAATCATTCCCTGTATAATCTACTTCCCTCGAATCATAGTTAATGTTGTTCTCCCACCTCATTCTTGGTCTACCAACTGGGCGTTTTCCTTCTGGCTTTCCTACAAGAAGTTTCCATGCACGTCTTTCATTCCCCATACGCGCAACATGTCCTGCCCATCGCAGTCTACGGGACTTAACTGTTCTTATTATATCTGGCTTCCTATAAAGACCATGTAGTTCATTGTTATGTAGTCTTCTCCATTCACCTGTCTGTTCATCTCTCTTTGGTCCAAAAATTTTCCTAAGAACTTTATTCTCAAATACTCGTAATCTCCTTTCCCTTCCCTTAAAGTAAGAGTCCATGTTTCGCACCCATATAATATAACTGGTAGATAATAGTTTTATATATTTTCAGCTTAACGTTTTTTTAAAGGAGTTGGGACATCAAAAGTCTCTGCAATGCATAATAGCATGCATTTCCAGAATTGAGCCTATGTTTAATTTCTTTGTGCATCTCATTCCTATTTGTGATTATTGTTCCTAGGTATTTGAATTCAGCCAATTCCTCAAAATTTCCCTCATTTGTCATTAGCTGTCCATTTCCATTATATAATGTATTTCTACGTGTGACCATATATTTAGTTTTACTGATATTTACTTCCAGTCCTAATTTCTTAGTGTTACTCAATAGTGTGTGCGTGTTGGCCTTTAGTATCTCCTCGCTATCGGCTAGTAGTACTACATCATCAGCATAAACTAACAGCTTATTAATACCATTCAGTTGTAGGCCTTCCTCATTCTCTAAAGATTTAATGGCATGCTCTAGTACAAAATTAAATAGTAGAGGAGATAGTGCATCTCCTTGTTTCAACCCATTCTGGATTTCAAAAGATGTGTGAAAACTGTTTGCCTACACGCACCCTACTCGTTGAGCCATTTAGACACATTCGTATAAGTCTAACTAACTTTTTAGGAATTCCGAACTCCAGCAGGATGATGATGATGATAATAATAATAATAACAACAATAATAACAATAATAATAATAATAATAATAATAATAATAATAATAATACTATTTTATTTATCGACACTCTTTAACGACTTAGAGATATACCCAAGATTCAAATATGCACGTGAAAAGGCACTCATTTTGTTCAGAGGTATATATATTCAAACGTATTCTTCTTTTTTTGCGTACAATGCGTTCTGTCGTACTTACAGCAATGGTGACCATGACTGAAAGTTCAGCTTCCTACATTTTGGGGTTACCAACCTAAATAATTATATTGTGATAAAATAACTATACTGTAATATTACATAATACAAACCGCATGTGGGAAGTAAAACCACTGCCCTCTATGTATAGGCCTACTACGTAAATGTATATACAAAAAAATATCCAAAAGATAGGGTTAATATACATTATACGAAACAAATCACTGCACTTTAAATGAACTGAACTTTATTTGAAACAATATAGGCCTAAAACAATAAATACGTACTTGCCGCCATTTTATAACAGATTGATGTCACGGTCTCCTGTATTTGCAACTAATAAACATTGTCTACACGTTTAACGTTAGTCAGTTGTTTATAATGAACGCAAATATTTCCAACAGAGATGTTATTATTTTACTATTACTTATTATTTTTAAAACACCATCGCGCAAAAATAATGTACAACGCACGTTTGTGAAGTGTTTTACAGAATCTCGGAAATTAAAAACCTCGCTATCGCTCGGTTTTTAAACATTTTCCTCGCTTCTGTAAAATCCACTTCCGAACCTCGCATCGTAATATACTATTACGTGCTTACTTCGCATCCCTCGCATGTTCAGGAATTTTATCCCCTTAAAAATACTGATCCAGTCCTGGTTTGAACCCATGAACCACAGGATAAGAGGTGAGCGTGGTAACCACTAGTTCAGCAGAACTGACATGATAATATTATTGTGCCTGTTTTATGGTCACCTATCCAGCGTCCTGTGATTTCGCCAGCAACTGTTAACCGTGACTTGTTGTATGGCGGGTCAGATACTGATTCGGTGGTATTTTGATTCTTTCTGTGTATTGTGATTTTTTTGGTATTCAACCTGCAACTGCTTGGAGAGCTACTGTGTATTATAGGCTGTTGCAACGGTTGAGAAGACCTTCGATTTGCCTTCGGTTTGTTTCCTATCGAAATTTTGAATTTAATAATAATAATAATAATAATAATAATAATAATAATAATAATAATAATAATAATAATAATAATAATAATCATTTATATTTGGGTCTGAAATTACTGCTTTGGGATCCTATATAGGCCTATACAAATTATTCTTAAATTGCTTATGTTAAAATGAGTAACCACATGTTACACTTTAGTTTTTATGTTGGCTAAAGTTGCAAGTGGTAAAGGATTTGAGAACTGCACTAATTCGTTTTCCACACTCATTTTGGCAATGGAAACATATAAAATTCGACATGATATGAAATTAAATTATTTAAAAATTGAAATACACTTAAAACAATATTATAGTAGTTATACATATTATGCCACAAAGGCATGTATACATAATTCCTAAACTATAAATTAACCAATGTTATCGCATAAAAGTAAAATTAATATAGAACATTCGGAAATGTTAAATTTTCCTTGAAAGATACTATTGACCGGTAGTTAAAATTTTAATAGGCAAAGAATTCTAAAATGGGAAACGAGTCAGTCCAACTCCTTTAAAAAAAAGTTAAACTGAAAATATATACAACTATTATTCTACCAGTTATATTATATTGATGCCAAATATGGACTCTTACTTTAAGGGAGGAAAGGAGATTACGAGTATTTGAGAATAAAGTTCTTAGGAAAAAATTTGGACCAAAGAGCGGAATGGAGAAGAGTACAAAACAATGATCTACATGGTCTCTATAGGGTGACAGATATAATAAGAACAGTAAAGTCTCGTAGGCTGCGATGGGCAGGACATGTGGCACAAATGGGGAATGGAAGCTTCTTGTAGGAAAACCAGAAGGAAAGATCCTCCATACCAGACTTAAAATAATCTATTTTATTATATAAGTTCCGTTGGTAGACTAAGAATGAGGTGGGAGAATAACATTAACTATGATTTGAGGGAAGTAGATTATACAGGGAATGATTGAAAAAACATTAGCTTGGGATAGGGACGTATGGAGAGCTTATGTCAGCGCGGCCATGAACCTACGGGTTTGATAGTGCCAGTGAGTGAGTAAGTAAGAAACGAGTCAGCGAATGAAGAAGAATAATGCGATGTTCTATGATGCAGTGAGTTTAATACTTAATTGACCTGGGATTGAATGCTAATGTTATGGATATAGGGTAGATAAAAGCACACAGAAGATATGTAGTGTTTGGAAAAGAAGAACATGTGAATATAACACCCTTTACTTTTAGCCGAAACCAAGATAATGATTCGATATGAATGATTCAAAATATATTATTGTTATGCAAGTCTTTAATGTATACCTGATGATGAACTGACAGCTGAAAGAATGCGTTAATTATTGTTTTAACCGAGTGTAATGTTAACTGTAACATTATGTAAAATGTTGGTGACATCTGTGCTTCCGCATCGCTCCTTTCTCTTCAAATTCTCTTTCATTCTCAGGTATCTGTTACAAGAAAGTTTAAATTACCACAGAGAAATCTTACACGAACAAAATTATTCATATGAAATATAGACAATAAGAAGGAATTTAACTAAGCCAAGTATGTGTGACCGACACAATAACTTGAAGTGAAAAACTGTCTCTATATTGTGTTCCAGAAGAAATTTGTCCCTATTGTCTCTAACCTGCGTGACAATAATATTGTCGCATAATATTGTACGCGAATCACATTTTCAACCAAGTGTATCAGTCATTATTTAATTTTTGACAGCTTTCAGTGGAGGGATGAGGTAATATTACCCCAAAGGTGGGGGAACATAAGCTATATAACAACAATATAACCCTTCACCATTTTATTTCCAGTGTGTGTAGTGTATTTAGCACAAGTGAATAAGGTAGGGTGTGTGTTTATATGTGATATATTTGGTGAAATGATAATAAAAATATAGAAAGTGTCGTCCCCAGAAATAAGTGGCAAATTTTAGCATTAGAAAATCATAAATATGGATTAATATTATATTTGTATCTATTATAACCTGTTTTTTGTACGATTTGCATGCGACATTTTATTTACGTTTTGTATTATTTTATAAAAATTGATGAAATGTATAATAGAATTTGGAAGGAAACAAAGTCAAGAATACAAATGTCATGACCATGTTTTCTAAGTAGACTACGTGTTCGAATTAAAATTACATTATCAAATTAAAATGAATGTATATTTATACTACATTGCCTTTTGTTTTATATCAAATTCAGACTTTCCCTTTTACTTTGTAAAAATATAAAGTTTGGTTTTGTACTGAAAATCACGACATTAAGGCCTCCTCTACGTATACAGTAAACAAATATAGATAGAATATGATAGTCAGCTATGAAATTAATTAGTTTATAGGCCTATTTTAGCTTTCGGTAAGTTTATAATATTAGGGCCTACTGATCTATAACTACAAAACAGTAAATATGTTAAGATTATTTTTCCATAAGATAATGAAAGACGGTGTATCCGTATTTCAAATCCTAAAACTTAGTTATTCAAGTTTTCATATTTTATAAAACCATTTTAAACAATATTAGTTGCAATTCACTAAAAACTCCAACTCTTAATATATCCGCGTTAATGAAAAATGACATGAAAATGGAGATCTAAAATCTATATTCAAAGGATCTTTTGGCTAATAAATACGGTTCTTCATGCCTAATGATAAATATTTTAATTCCATATATCGGAATCTATCAATATATAAATTATTTATACACTATAGAAATCGTCCTTTTATAACTAGTTCTAAAAATACTACAAATCTCTGAAGAGAAATACATCAAAAGATCGATGGAATATTTTAGTGATCACTCTATACATTTTAACATAGCGACGATTAGAAGGAAAGAATTTTAAATGGTTAGTTTTTTCTTTTATAAATTCTGAAACGTAATAACATTTCATTGACTCCTAGTGCCAAGACTGTTTTGAATAACGAGTTCGTGCACTTAATAGATGCTGTTCCATTTAACCGAAAGTTCATGCGTGTTTATCCGTTCGTTTGTGTCAGTGTTTCAAGATTCCTTTCGCAAAAAAATTCAGTTTTAATGTAATTTGATCTGTATGTACTTTAAATGCAATTAAATAATTAACTCTACAGCTTATAAAACCTGTAACTTCAATGCAGCATTCATTAAAGCCCTCTCCAGCCAACTGAATCAAATTCATTCCAGTTCTTTAATATCCATCTGAATAATATTATCCTAGGCTTTCATAAACTTCATTTCCACTAGTTAACCCACTATAAATTTTGAAACCATTTCTACTGTTGTCCATTCAAACTAATGACCTGCCCATCTCAATCTTCCAGACTTAATAACACTGACTATTTAACACATGCCCCAAATGGGAGTCAATGACCAATCACGTTACAATGATTTTTTATTTACAACCAATCACAGTCCTGTTTCGCCTAGAATTTACCAACTAAAGTTTATCATAATAAAGAAAGCACCCCCTTTTTAACATTCTGAATACTCCAAAGCATTATTTTGCAGTGACTGACCCACTAAGAAATACGGCTACCAGATTGTATGTATAGTGCATGAATGTCAACACACACCACATGCGGGAGTTAATATAAACATTTGTAGCAATTGATTATACCACAAAAAAAAAAGAAACCACTGTTTGCACTTTCTTAAATGTATTTTTTTCCAGAAAAATATAATTGTCATATTTATATCATAGGACATGAGAAATGAATTAATATACAGTTTGATGTGTTTCATTCACTGGGGTGCATTCTTACAATATTGCGATCCTTTGGCAATAAATAATATGATCTGGTTGCAGAGATGAACAAATGAAGCATAACAAACCTTCATTTGTTTTCAAACATCACTGTTTGCATTAAATATATAAATATTTTAAAATAACTATATTTAAATAATGATTTGTGAGTAATGATTTGTGAGTAAACAGCTTAATTTTATTCGTTAAATAGGCCTAACAAATGCCACTCTTAATTTCCAAATTCTCTAGATAAATTCACTCCTCACTTCGTGAGTCGTGAATTTATCGATAATTTGGAAATCACTCGTGGCATTACTTATGACTATTTAACTCATGCCCCAAATGGGAGTCAATGACCAATCACGTTTCAATGATTTCTGTTTTACAACCAATCAGAGTCGTGTTTCACGAAATATTTATCAGTGTTAAATTTACCATATTAAAGAAAGCTCCTCCTTTTTAATATTCTGAACAGGTCTGACCATTATTTTGCAGTGACTGAACCCATAAGAAATACGGCTACCAGATTGTATATATAGTGCATGAATGTCAACATGTAGCGCATACGAGAGATAATATAAAAACATTTGTAGCAATTTATTATACCACCAAAAAAAGAAACCACTGTTTGCACTTTCTTAAATGTATTTTTTCCCAGGTAATAATCCAGAAAAATATAATTGTCATATTTACATCATACGACATCAGATCTATATACGACTATGATCAGAAATGAATTAATATACAATCTGATGTGTTCATTTTTTCTCCACTAGAGAGCATTCTTACAATATAGCGTTCCTTTGGCAATAAATAGTATGATCTGGTTGCAGTGATAAACAAAAGAAGCAGTAGAAGCGTACCTATCGTTTCTCATTTGTTTTCAAACATCGCCGTTTACATTAAATATATAAATATTTTAAAATAACTGTAGTTAAATAATGATTTGTGAGTAAACAGCTTAATTTTATTCGTTAAATAGTCCTAACAAATGCCACGAGTGATTTCCAAATTCCCTAGATAAATTCACTCCTCACTTCGTGAGTCGTGAATTTATCGATAATTTGGAAATCACTCGTGGCATTACTTATGATAATACTGTACGGACTCGTGGAGTCAGGTGAAAAAAAAAAAAAAAACTCATAAGGACAGTAGATGGATTCTGGATGATTATGAACACAAAGGAACACAAAAGATGCGGAAGACTTTTTGAGAAACAAAATTGTAATTTGGGAATGGATTAACACTGTTGTACTGTAGAAAATGTAAGTAAAATTAAATAATTATACGTGTTAAAATACTATGATACTATGTTATTATAATTTTAAAAAAATCATTTGAAATACAATAAATCCTTTTGTTTAAAACGTAATGCATACCGGCCTATTTTTGAGGTTTATATCCTTACAGATGAAAGACCACAAAAACAGATCTGAAGATTGCCGGTAGACCTTTTACGATAGAAGTATGTAGGGTATCGTATACATTCAGATCTACTCCGAAATCGATTTCTTTCGGGAAAGGACGCGGCTTCCTTTGGAGGGAAAAATACAAACCTTATTGCAATCCCTTGATTACGGCTACTTTATTTAATAAAATTAATTAACAGTCCAGCAGTTACGTTAAAAAAAATATTGCCCATAATTATCTCGTGTCAGAGAGATGTTTGGCACATTAAAGAGCCATCGGATATAGAAAACATTCTCAAATGCAATAGTTCTACCCTGGGATCATGATTAATCATTTTTCGATGCGATTTTAAAGCCATGAAGTAATCGGAATATGTTACCATATTTAACATTTTCCAATATTGTTATTTTATCACAGTTCCAATAATGTATCATATTATAATATTATAATGATATTGTGAAAAGAAAAATTAATGTCGAACCAGGTCCACGGTTCGAATCCTGGTTCAGACATTCATTTTTCTTTTCACAATATCATTAGAATATTATAATATGTTACCATAGCATGTAAAATTTGGAAAGACTTTCTGTATATGTAGATTTTAAACAAAATGGGAGTTTAACGTTTTTAAAGAATGTTTTAAAAATTAAATTAATGGTGTGTTAGGCGTTCCATGACTTAATATTTTGAAACACCATCCATATAAAATTTGCATAGTAGTTTAAACATATTACGTTTATTTTCCATTAACGATAATAATTATACATCATACATTGGATAGGTAGGTCGACGAAGTGGACTTTTTTCTTCACGCTTTCGTAACCAGGCTAATATTGATTAACTTCTTTCTTCGCAATGCCATTGCTTTTGTCCTAACTTAAAACTATTTTTTTGTTGCCTTTATTATAAGTCACAACTGAAACCTCTTGTCTACCTACGTTTTATAGGATAATAATGGAAAGACAGACACTACAATAAATGTTTTATCATGTGCTTATGATTGTGCTACATTCAATTTCCTTGACAAGGCAGCACGCTACCTCGAGACCACAGCGGTGGACTACACTATTAATAGGTTATTATAATCCATCAGGAGGAATTATTATAGATTTCTGAACATGTTGGTAATATGGAGTCTCGGTAAATTTACGAAGTATGGATGTAAAAACTTTGTCATTTAATTTGTAAATTACTTTGCAACATATTTACAATATGAATGGCTCATTTCAGCTATGTGTACCGTTAAAAGAACTCAATTGTTATTCATGGGGCTACTGAGTGTGGCTACAGCAGCCATTACAAACGAAGTTCCAATTCAAGACATCGGTGACAGTGCGTCAGGCGAGAGAACTGCCAAGATGGGAATGCAGTCTGCAACTATGCTTGCAGAAATAGCTAGAGAAATGGTCATGAGGTCCACATCAAATAGTCAGGCAAGTTAACCATTTTTACGCGCTTTATATTAGCTTGACCTGTATCTATCTATCTATCTATCTATCTATCTATCTATCTATCTATCTATCTATCTATCTATCTATCTATCTATCTATCTATCTATCTATCTATCTATCTATCTATCTATCTATGTAACGGAATCTTTGAACACGATTTTGACCCACTTAGAAATATTGGATCGACTTGAAACTTTGTATAGGTACTTGTAAAGGACCCGTGACAATACAATACTTTTATATTTATTTTCTAAAATCCTGGCTAGAATCATCAGAAAATCAAAAAAGTGTCTTTGTATCTATGTAACGGAATCTTTGAACACGATTTTCACCCACTTAGAAACATTGGATCGACTTGAAACTTTGTTTACTTGTAAAGGACCCGAGAGAATACAATATTTTCATATTTGTTTCTAAAATCCTGGCCAGAATCATTAGAAAATTAAAAAAAGTGTGTTTGTATCCATGTAACGGAATCTTTGAACACGATTTTCATCTACTTAGAAACATTGGATCGACTTGAAACTTTGTATAAGTACTTGTAAAGGACCTGTGACAATACAATGATTTCATATTTTGTTTCTAAATCCTGGCCAGAATAATCAGAAAATCAAAAAAATGAAAACTGGTATAATAGGTTGCGGACTTGTCGACTTTTTAGTCAATCGTTGTAAGAGCTCAGTTGGTAGAGCGGTGAACTCTAGTGGTATATAATTTCAGTAATCCATATGTCGCTGGTTCAAATCCGGCTGGGAGGATTTTCCTTTTAGCTCATATACAATAATATTGAATTTAAAGATATTTACATTTTTATCTGTAAAATATTAAAATTAAAACATGAATAATAAATAATAGTTTTAAAAAACTAAAACAACACGCTTTATTAGAAAACTGAACTAAAAAAATGAAAAATAAGTTTAGTTTTCAACACGCTTGGGATAACATTAAAGTGGTCAACAAAAAATCATCTCCAACACATATAGAATAAAACTAGAATTATCAACAAAAAGAAAATAATTTTACCATCAAAAGCGTGGGGTGCTTTTTATGATTTTTACATTTTCTTCTTAGAGACTTTACTTTTACCAATATCTGTTTATTATCAAATATATTAATTGATATAGAGCACTCCACGCTTTTGATGGTAAAATTATTTTCTTTTTGTTGATAACTCTAGTTTTATTCTATATGTGTTGGAGATGATTTTTTTGTTGACCACTTTAATTTTTTCCCAAGCGTGTTGGAAATTAAAATTATTTTTCATTTTTTTTAGTTCGGTTTTCTAATAAAGCGTGTTGTTTTAGTTTTTTAAAACTCTTATTTATTTTAAAGATAAGTATGAATTTTAACTGTGATCTGACACATATTTTCATCTTACATTTATATTCTAATTCTTAAGCGACAATGCGCAGAATGCAACCATTAGTAACTGAAACAGCTATAAATAGTAATCACAACTAAAACATAACAATCTGCAGTGCGCAAAATAGGCAAATGAAAGAAATGACAGAGTAACTACAACGAAAGTAAGAATATCTTTCCTTTCACATAGTGGCTTAATACTAACCTGCGGTACTCGCAATTTGGATACCTCGGTTCAAAATCCGGAGCCGGACGATTAGATTAAATTGGTTTCTTCATCTCGTTAGCTTGTTAGCTGATTGTATTATATGAGAACATATTCATGTATGGGTATATTAGTGTGCATTGCCAAGTATGTGAACAAAAGAAGGAAAGGTATAGGAAAACAGGATTAAGAATAGGGATAAAGCGGAAAAGTCAATAAAAATCACTTTTAAAAATTTTAAATAATATAATTTATTTTATTTAGGAATATTCCACAATACAGTGTTTCTCCTTCAATCCAAAGTAATTTGTCGCCAAAGGTTCCTGTCTAAAGCATCTTCTTCCCTCAGATCTCTAGCTTCCATACTTCTCTTCACTCCATCCATCCATCGTTCTCTAGGCCTGCCTCTTCTACTTGTTCCATTAGCTTTCCAATTAAGGATCTTCTTTGGTATTCTCTCTTCTTCTATTCTATGAGGTGTCCATACCATTTCAAACGTTTTTCTTCTATTTTTCCTAATATGTTTTTTTTTTCAACTTGCATAATTTCCCTTATTGTTCTGTTTCTGACCTTATCCATTCTTGAAATTCTTGTAGATCGCCTCCAAAAATCCATTTCTACTGCTAACAGCTTGTTGGCTTGTTTTCTACTTATTGTCCAGGTTTCGGACTCATATAATAAAATGCTTTGTAACAGAATTTGAAATATAATTTTCTCCGTTCTGTATATTATATTTATAAATAATGTAATACGAACATAAATAAGGAGTAACACACGAAGGCATACGGTTATAGGGAAATGGTCTTATTTAACCATGTAGAATATAACTAACTCACTAGTACTATCGAACTCGTAGGTTCATGGTTCGCGCGGATATAAGCTCTCCATACATCCATATCCTGAGCTACTGTTTTCCAATCATCCCCTGTATAATCTACTTCCCTCAAATCATGGTTGATGTTATTCTCCCACCTCACTCTTGGTCTACCAACTGGGTCTTTGCCTCTGGTTTTCCTACAAGAAGTTTCCATGCCCGTGTTTCATTCCCCATTCGTGCTACATGTCCTGCCCTTCGCAAAGTCCAAAAAGAAAGTTAGTCCTAGTATTTTCTCTAAAGCACGGGATTTCAAACTGTTTGCTGTCGAGACTCTCCTGAATCGCCATAAACTGAAGGGCCTCATCTATAAAGATAAAATATCAACAAATATACATGATTCCCTGAAAGAAATGCCATCATTATAGTAAAATGTTTAATTCATTAATCAATAATTAAAATACGTGTCATTAATACAAGTGATCTACGCCTTTTTAAAGGGTACAGTTCATTGTGATAGGGAGAAATGCAGGCAGAGAGAACAATTAAAATAATATTAAGATATATACTTAGTTTTTTTTCGATAAAGTTATTTATGCAGAATTAAGTATAAAGGTTGTATTAAAATATGTTTATTTATAATAAAGTAGGGCTATAGATCTTAAACTATTTTATTTTTAGAACACTTCTTTCAAAGTTCTCGGGCATCCTGTGAAAAAACTTGGATGCCTCTTCAGGGAAGCGCGCCGCACATTTTGAAAACTCCTCCTCAGGTTAAATAGATCTAATGAAATTTCTGTAAAGTGCATTACATGAACTTTATAAAACATGAACTAAGTTCCTAGTGGGTGGATTATTGGACCTCTGGTTCGCGGATTCAAATTTGGCCTAGTCATTAGATTTTCAAAGGCGTAAGAATCCTAAGCATGGCTTCTTTCGGAAGGGAAGTAAAGCCGTATCCATCTCAACAAAGCTCATTATTAATAAAATCTCTTACATTACATAGGCCTAAATTGGTCAGCTTCATGGTACTGTGATCAGAGTTTCTGGTCATAGTTCATAAGATCCCGGGTTCGGTTCCCTGACAGGCCCTATTAATTTTTCCTTAAAAGTAATTATTCATGTGATCGCACATAGTATGCAATTTAGATTAAATTTAGGTTTAAGGACTCTCCTAGTGCTTCATTAGGATATCATTTACCATCCATCGGGGTAACGCAACTTCGCTTTCCAGGCGCCCGAACTTCAGAAGTGGGTTACAATGTTAGGAGGGAACGTGAGAAATGTCGTAGAAATAACCTGGTGAAAATAAATAAATAAATAAATAAAGACATGCAAATAATTATCGTATACTGAAATCGATTTAACACAGTGCCGGCACTTTTTTAGGGTATAATGTCCTTTCTTTAAAAAAAGTAGATGCGCATATACAAGATTGACTTTTTACAAAGAGGTCGGGTTATTGTTGCAACTAAGAATACTTCTTAATTTAATGTTTATTTATTTTTTGTTTATTTAATGAAGGAAACTTATAATACAGATCATTCACCGAATGACAGACCATATTAACAATAGAAACAATGCCAGAAATACTATAAAAATAAACAAAATACTCTTAACAAGTAGATATGGGTAATTTCAGTGAGATAATTTTTCTTGTTGCCTCTTAGTAGCGTTGACGGGAGTATAGCAGTTGTTAATGCAGGGCAGTGACTAGGTGAACAGAATTCATACTGCACAAATTCTACCCATGCAGAAAGGATTGTTCAATAATCCCAGACGTTGAAGACAGGTAGCGAGGTAGTCATGTCCTGTTGATATCCGAAATTTTGCGACAGCTTCTTTGCATGGCCAATCTGGTATTGCAGAAACAATTTTATTCCTCCATTGGCTTTCTTTGGTCCTTTCTAACAATGCCAGTAGGTGTTCAGATTTTATTTTGGAGAGTATAATAATGACAGATCTATGGTAAGGTATTTCTTTCATGGGTGCTTGTAGAATTTGAGTGCCTCGTTTTGCAAGTAGAGCTGCAGCTTCATTTCCTGCGATCCTACAATACGACGGTATCCTTATTCTTACTTAATGTAAAAGTGGTAGAAGATTAAATAAAACTAGATGCATTTTCTTGTGTTACGAAGAGAAATTTGAATATAGCATAGTTGATAAAGCTTGTATTATTGCGTAAATGATATTATTTATGTTTTAGGTATTAAGCCTGAACCTGACAAATCTATTCATTCTGCTGGTGTTGAAAGCACTATTGTTTGGAGCAGGACTTTTTTCATTTGGATTCTTGAAGAACGGAAATGGTGGTGGTTATGGTAGAAGTTCTGATGAAGATAACTTAATCCCAGATCCAAGATCAAATCCACTCATCACAGAACCAGAACTTCTATTATTGCTATCGTACCTCATGGGCGACGCAAATAGTGACTATGAATGTCTACATCGGGTTGCGTGTGAAGAACCCAAAAAAGCCCGCGAATATCTTACTGCTGCTAAAATGCTCATCAAAGGAGCTAAGATATTTAACACGTAAGTATACTTAAAAAACATATAATATGGTATACATATGTCGTGTAGGTAATTACTATTTTATTTAACAGCGCTCTGACATAAAACTACATGGCTCGACAGACCTAGAAGGTCTTTGGTCTACCAGCCGGATGTTGACCTCACATCCACATGAGTTAATCATAGAAGCAAACGATCATAAAGCCAGTTTAGGGGGTGACATATGATCAGCATGTCGGAATCCCCAACCATTATAGCTGGCTTTCTCAATCTGGAGCCGCTACTTATTGTAGCTACCCAAACGTCTTACGATGCTATTTATAATGCGTTTTTGCCTGCCTATTTTAATTATAAATGTCTCTGATTATCATAGAACCAAAACTGTCTCACTAAACATGAGTCCAAAAACGAACCGTTTGCGAATAATTGACGAATATTTGGTTACGATCCGTCACGAATCACATTGTTTGTAAACATCGAACGCTTTTCTCCTTGAATGCTACTTAATGGATTGCATTATGAAATGGTCATTCTTGAGATATGTCAATAAAAAAAAAGAGCTACCTTACGTTAACAGAATGGTTTCAAAGAAGGTGATATGACAGACAGACAAGCCAAATGAATCTAGGAAGCGAAATGCGACCTACATCCCTATGTAAATCATACATCCATAAACATTTTGAAAGAAACATACTGTTCGAAATTACATGCAAGCAAGCACACACATAAACATACGCGCGCAACCATTCAATGAGCATAAAAAATTTACACAGAAACAGTCATAAAACAGAATAAATCCGAAACAAAATAGTGTGAAATATAATTACTTGGAAGCTTCTTGTAGGAAAACCAGAGGAAAAACGCTCAGTTGGTAGACCAAGAATTAGGTGAGAGAATAACATTAACTATGATTTGAAGGAAGTAGATTATACAGGGAATGACTGGAAAACATTAGCTCATGATAGTGATATATGGCGAGCTTATGTCCACGCGGCCATGAACCTACGGGTTCGATAGTGCCACTGAGTTAGTTATGCTGCAAATATTTTATGAGTTCTTGGTCTAGAAATGTAGAATCAATTAGCTATCACTGATCTTTTACACTGCCACATCTTCAATTTTACGTATCTGATATTAAGTGCAAATGCTTTTTAATTTTTGTACACTGATATTAAGTGC
Organism: Diploptera punctata; assembly: GCA_030220185.1. Lineage (NCBI taxonomy): Eukaryota > Metazoa > Arthropoda > Insecta > Blattodea > Blaberidae > Diploptera > Diploptera punctata. The sequence goes on from JASPKZ010008858.1 coordinate 2,656,842, forward strand.
AAATGCTTTTTAATTTTTGTACAACATATTTTTCAACATATAGTCTGTGCGTCAAAATTACTGAATACTCGAAGCATACATAAACAAATACGCAAACCAATCTTCGAATTTTAAAACAAATCCCATAATTTCAGAGTCATTATCACTTTATCAGAGGGAATACTGTTCCGCCGTTAAGTTAGGTTTACAGATATACATGTCCACACAACCGTTACTATAATAGAGAATACAGACTAAATTCGAACATGGCATGGCTTTTCAACGTTATCAAATATATCAGTTTTAACACTAACATAAGACACGATTAGAATATAATCCACCGCTGTGGTCTCGAGGTAGCGTGCTGCCTTGTCACGCAGCGGACCCGGTTCGATTCCCGGTCGATACAGGCTCCTGGGTGAGGTTTTTTTCCGAGGTTTTTCCTCACCTATAGGGCAAATGTCAGGAAGCATAGGGCCCAACGGTCCCCGAAAATCATCCGGCCATCATTATCATCATCATCATCCTTCACCGGTGTGAAAAGCAACGGGAAGCTATCACACCTATAATTCCCTAGTAAAGCTGCAAGCATAGCATGTAAATGCTATGATTATAGTGAAAGACCTGCCCTCGGGCAGAATTACTATGGATGGATGGATGGATGGATGGATTAGAATATAAATAAAAATACACTAAATGCATTATATAACTTAATAACATGAGTTCTGAGTAAGTATAATATTGTACTACACATTCTAAAAATCATTAAAAAAATTAAGACTTGGTGAATATGAAGTTTGAAAAGAAATGACTCTCTGTAGAGCCAGATCTACCAATCTAATTCCTAAAATTAACTACATTCTTTAAAACAAATTTTATGCTCTCAGAATTACTTAGATCTAAAATAAAATTAAAATAGCCTATTGCTGAAAAATAAAGTTAACCATAATAAAAATTTGAACTTGTCTGCTTATTCCACGAAGCTAATCTGAATTAATTATAAAAGAATAATGTTTGTTTTATTTTTCAGTATGGTGCCATACAATCCGAAGTACGAGACAATCGTTGCAAAACTACAAGAAGCAGTGGATTATGGGATCAGCGGAGAAAAATGCGATGCACATTATACTTGTTCAAGCCATTTAAGCAGCTGACGAAATAGAAAAAATGTATTTGAAAAATATTGAATTGTTATAACTACTATTACTATATTTAAAATATATAAACAAGAAACAAAAATATTTTAATTTAATAAAATCATTACCTATAGTACGTTTAATTTCGCAATATACATAATACCACAGTAAAGATAATTATAAATAACTACATCATTATAGTGAATATTAGGCTTGCTGTAATAGTTATTTACGATATAGTTATAAGTTTTAGTTCTTTATTCAGACTGGGAAGGCAGGCTACCTGAAATATCTATTGCGCTATCCCAGTAATATGATAAATGAATGAAATGAAAGTTTACTCTACGACCTTATGTAAGTTGCAGGTTGTTTTCAAGATCCGACACACCAGATTGTACTCTATTGACCCATACAGTCATTTTTGGGTTGTGCCCATAGCCGCGAGGGGAGACTACAACCTTCCCGTTGCCTCTTCTGACATTTTTTTTAATTGTTCAAGTCCCCACTACATCCTGCAACCATATATTTAAACTTTTATAATATTCATGATGTGTTCCGTTGAGGTTTATTCAAAATTAATATAAAATTATAGAATATTCACCTGAAAGGTCCGTCTCCTCAACTTAATTAATCATTTAACTGTAGCGCTTTCGGGACTTGTCCCATCATCGGCAGGATTCAAAACTGGTGTTTCAATGAAGATCTGGTAGAGGGGGTTGCATGTATTGGGTTCGTTTTCGTTTATAAGGCTGTCGCTGTGAGCTGCTTTCATGATTTCCATCTCTTCGAGTACGTTTATCTTCGCTGGATTATTTTCTCTGTGCATTACTGTTAGGGTGTTTTCAATATTTAACATGCGATGTCCTTCATGGATAACGTGTTTTGCATAGCTTGATTTCCCTTCTGCGTGAATGAAGTCTCGAAAATGTACTTTGAATCTGATGTTAAAACTCCTGTTTGTCCTTCCTATATAAAATTTGTTGCAGTCCTTACATGTCAGTTTATAAACTCCTTTGCTGTTGAAAATGTTATTTTCTTCAATGGTATTGTTTATTATGTTGTTTAATTTGTTATTGGTTCTGTATGCTATTTTTACGTTTTGTTATTGGTAACAAATAGCATACAGAACCAATAACAAATTAAACAACATAATAAACAATAACATTGAAGAAAATAACATTTTCAACAGCAAAGGAGTTTATAAACTGACATGTAAGGACTGCAACAAATTTTATATAGGAAGGACAAACAGGAGTTTTAACATCAGATTCAAAGAACATTTTCGAGACTTCATTCACGCAGAAGGGAAATCAAGCTATGCAAAACACGTTATCCATGAAGGACATCGCATGTTAAATATTGAAAACACCCTAACAGTAATGCACAGAGAAAATAATCCAGCGAAGATAAACGTACTCGAAGAGATGGAAATCATGAAAGCAGCTCACAACGACAGCCTTATAAACGAAAACGAACCCAATACATGCTACCCCCTCTACCAGATCTTCATTGAAACACCAGTTTTGAATCCTGCCGATGATGGGACAAGTCCCGAAAGCGCTATAGTTAAATGATTAATTAAGTTGAGGAGACGGACCTTTCAGGTGAATATTCTATAATTTTATATTAATATATTTAAACTCCAACAAACTATTTTTTCCTAACATGAGATGCAGTGAAGGACGATATTAAATAGGAATGAATGAGAAATGAACATGAAGGAGAGTAAAGGGGTATGGTGAGTGTTTGTGGAAGAAATACGGAAGACGGAAGAATTCCGAGAAAAAATCCGAGTATTACGATATGCCCACTACAATAACCCTTAGGGAACACCAGGAATTGAACCTGGGTTCCCAGTCGGGGAGTCGCGCGCGCTAGCCATGCGTATATTATTATTTACCAAATAATATTAACTAATTCACTGGCACTATCGAACTCGTAGGTTCATGGCCGCACGGACATAAGCTCTCCACACATCTCCATCCTGAGCTAAAGTTTTAAAGTCATTCCTGTGTAATCTATTTCCCTCAAATCATTATTAATGTTATTCTCCCATCTCATTCTTGGTATTCTAACTGGGCGTTTTCCTTCTGGTTTTCCTACAAGAAACTTCCATGCACCTCTTTCATTCCTCAATCGTGCCACATGTCCTGCCCCTTGCAGTCTACGAGACTTAATTATTCTTATTATAGGCTACCTGATTACCTTAAAGATCACGTAGCTCACTGTTATGTAGTGATAAATCATATTTTTCTTCCTCTTCACAGTTTAGGCTTATTTACTAGCCTGTTCCGGCTCCAAATTGCTGCTCTTTCCATCTTTTCCTTGGTCTTCCCAAACTTCTTCTTCCTCGTGGTGAATAGCTGTATGCTGCTTTTGGTATTCTATTCTCAGTCATCCTTGCCAAGTTTTCTTCCCAGTTTGTTCTGTATTTCTATATTGTTGTGTGTAATTCCTCTACTTTTAGTTGTTGTCTTATTTCTGTGTTATGTTTTCGATAAATCATATTATCAACTTTTATAAGATTCATGATGTGTTCCGTTGAGGTTTATTCAAAATTAATATAAAATTATAGAATATTCACCTGAAAGGTCCGTCTCCTCAACTTAATTAATCATTTAACTGTAGCGCTTTCGGGACTTGTCCCATCATCGGCAGGAATCAAAACTGGTGTTTCACTGAAGATCTGGTAGAGGAGGTTGCATGTATTGGGTTCGTTTTCGTTTATCAGGCTGTCGTTGTGAGCTGCTTTCATGATTTCCATCTCTTCGAGTACGAAATGGAAATCATGAAAGCAGCTCACAACGACAGCCTGATAAACGAAAACGAACCCAATACATGCAACCCCCTCTACCAGATCTTCAGTGAAACACCAGTTTTGAATCCTGCCGATGATGGGACAAGTCCCGAAAGCGCTACAGTTAAATGATTAATTAAGTTGAGGAGACGGATCTTTCAGGTGAATATTCTATAATTTTATATTAATTTTAAATCATATTAACCAAACATCTACTGGCACTAGAGTTTAAAAATATATACAGGACCTTGCTACACTCTACACTAAACACTACACATGTGAATACAAATTATAAACGAACTACTATTTGCATTTCTATTTTTCATTAATTTCATTGATATCTTTCATCTACAAACTAACTAACTCACTGGCACTATCGAACCCGGAGGTTCCTGGCCGCGTGAACATAAGCTCTCCATACATCCCTATCATGAGCTAATGTTTTCCTATCATTCTCTATATAATCTACTTCCCTCAAATCATGGTTAATGCTATTCTCTCACCTCATTCTTGGTTTACCAATTGGGCGTTTTCCATATGGTTTTCCTACAAGAAGCTTCCATGCACCTCTTTCATTCTCCATTCGTGCCACATGACCTCCCATTGCAGTCTACGAGGCTTAACTGTTCTTACAGTATTATATCTGGCTTCCTATAAAGATCGTGTAGTTCACTGTTAAATAGTCTTCTCCATGCGCCTGCCTGTTCATCTCATATTGGAATACGAAATTAGAAAACTGGTCAACCAAAACCGCAGGCCGAGATTTGTAAACAATCGAGTAATATGAAGCTATCTTGGTAGACCCATGGCTTAGCGCGCCCGATTGTCGCGACTGAGATCCGAGGTTCCTAGCGGTTTCGGAGGGGCATTAGTGCTGGGCTACACCGGGATTTTTCGAGTTTTTCTCGGAGTTCTCCCGTTTCTCGAATTTAGTCCCACCAATACACCTCACTTCGCTTCCCTCTCCTTATCGTATCATCATCTTCATGGTAGGCCCTCGGCCTGTTCCACTCTTAGAATTCATCTTCCCCATCTTCTTATAGGACGTCCCGCATCTCTATAGCCTTCAGGTTGGTACAATAGTGCTTGTTTTGTTAGCCTAGAATAGTCCATTCTTAAAATATGTTCATGCCATTTTTGTTTATAGCTTTGCATTTTTTTATCATATATCATTTCAACCCCATTTGTTCACTCATTCATTTCAATCACCCTTAAACTCACTACATTCTGAAAAAAAAGTCTGGTCTGACAAACTACAAGTGTTTAAAATATGTGGTTATGGTGATTCCGGGGGGGGGGTACATACATGTATTTCCTAACAACTCTCAGCTTATGTGACGCTTAAGGTTAGAATAGGGTCAAATGAGAAGTTGGAGCCTCTCCTCGAGATCCTGAACTCACCCAGGAAATGAGTCATGTGTGAATGTCTGGCGTGACGAAACCACGAGCACTATAACATACAACATAACACCACAGAATAGATTTCATTTCCATTCATTCATAACAAAGAAGAATGATCGGTACTATAATACAATGAACCTGAAGAGGTTGCAGTGTTACGGGTATTGAAGCCCGAGTCCATACGTTGTTCTAATTCAATATAAAAATATTATAATACGAAGTTAAAATATGTATATCGTAAAACTTAGATTAAAAATATTTAATTTAAATTTAATATTTTAATATAAAATGTTTACGGGCATCTATGTATATCACTTCTCTAGTTGATCATACATGTAAAGACCCGTGTACAAGAAACATTTGATCAATGCAATCAATATTGTGTAGTGGTCTTCCTATTTTTTATGTAGAATTTGTCCTTCTATTACCAATAACAATTAGTTACCGTGACTAGGAACTAAACAACATAAACGTTACAAATATGAGTGATTATACTGTATTCGCATCAACATTAACATTAAAGACAATAACTACGAAAATCAGGGGAGATAATTCGAATTTTTGTAATGTGAAAGAAAATACTAATTGTGTGGCCTCAAATAATCACTGTGACAAATTGTGAAAGTGTTACAATTAATGTATATAACAAATATATTCTGAGTGTTTTTAACTTGTATCTCATTACAACATCATTTTAGTTTACAGCACTAAGTGCGGTAAAATGTGCCACTACGATACTCTTCATCAATTGTGTAATGTTTCGCTTTAAACAATCAAAATAGATAATATCTCTCTCTCTTTATATATACTACCTAATAACCGGCGTGCGCTGCTACGCCTAAATAAAATAAATGTGATTTTATGTTCAGAAGAATAAATAAAAAGAAAAATAATTATAAATTTATATCATAATTATTTTTTGATACCCCATGCTGATTACCTGCGTTGCTTGGAATCTACTTATCCTGATGTTCTTGGCATAAATGAGCTGAAAGACAACATTGGTCATCGTGAGTGTTACCCGTAAAAGAATACCCGCTGTGCTCTGCTACGCTTGCCCGAGAATCTCTCATCCCGATCTTCTTGGCATAAATGAGCTGAAGAGCAAAAATGGTTATTGTGAGTTATCCGTAAAAGATAGACATGTGCTGTCGCGGACTTTTCTTGTAGAATTTTTTTAATTCTGTACCTATACATTAATTTCATGCATTTTTTATGGTTTAGGCAACGTAAGCCATTTAAGAGTCCAAAGAGCGACTTTTTTTAGTGCAACAATGTACTTTTTCTTTAGCTCCGACTCTATAGTACATACGGTAATATGTTATAGGGCTATACATTAATTGTCCCAGAAAAAATGTATAAATGATGGTAAAAAACGCCATTCAAGTCGGTCTAGTAGTTTTTGAGTCCATAAAGGACAGACAGACTCCACTCATTTTTATAAATAAAGGTTATTTCACATTCCACCTCCATTAGGGCAATCTACAGGTATGAGTATCATCGACTTGTTAGCTACAATGCAACTCTGAGCGATATTTTCTTTTATTTGCGCATGGCTAGGCCTACATAAGGTATAAGCTGTTAAATAACTCTTCACCAAACATCATCATAAGTAATGCCACGAGTGATTTCCAATTTATCTAGAGAATTTGGAAATCAAGAGTGACATTTGTTAGGACTATTTAACGAATAAAATTAAGCTGTTTACTCACAAATCATTATTTAAATATAGTTATTTTAAAATATTTATATATTTAATGTAAACGGCGATGTTTGAAAACAAATGAGAAACGATTGGTACGCTTCATTGGCTTCTTTTGTTCGTCACTGCAACCAGATCATATTATTTATTGCCAAAGGAACGCAATATTGTAAGAATGCACTCTAGTGAAAAAAAAAAAATGAAACATCAAACTGTAGACTATATTAATTCATTTATGATGTCCTATGATGTAAATATGACAATTATATTTTTCTGGAAAAAAATACATTTAAGAATGTGCAAACAGTGTTTTTTTGTGGTATAATCAATTGCTACAAATGTGTTTATATTAACTCCCACATGCGGTATGTGCTGACATTCATGCACTATACATACGATCTGGTAGCCGTATTTCTAGTGAGTCAGTCACTGCAAAATAATGCTATGACCTATTCAGAGTGTTAAAAAGGAGGTGTTTTCTTTATTATGATAAACTTTAGTTGGTAAATTCTAGGCGAAACACGACATTGATTGGTTGTAAATAAAAAATAATTGTAACGTGATTGGTCATTGACTGTCATTTGGGGCATGAGTTAAATAGTCAGAAATAAATTAGTTTACATGCGATATGTTAGGTAAAGAGAAGTTAATATAGGCCTACGCTAGATTGGTTTACAGCTTGTTGAATAATATGTACGTAATTTATTTCGTTACGTTATTTACAGTTTATTGTATAATTTATGTAGTTAGCTTACAGAGAGTAAGTTAGCATACACCAGATTAGTTTACAGTTTCTTGAATAATATTTCATATGAAGTCACCTTGCTGTTTATTTTCGAGAAATAGCTAAGATGAGATATCGATTATTGTGGACAATTGATTCAATTAATCAAACATTGCATAGATTCTTTATTGAGTGGAAAGGAATTTTGTTACATTTCGATTTCTTTGCTATATAATTTTTGGAAACATAGCATCCCAATTGTCTTTATAATAGGGATGAAACGGATATCCGGCCTACCCGACTTAAATTTACTATCCGGTTGGATACCGGATAATAAGTTAGTATCCGGCCGGATTAAAAAAAAATACGAAATGTAAAATTTATGTACTTTCTTTACTCCACGTAACAAATACAATCACCATATTTCCAATTCACAACCAAAATTAATACTCGCACTGCACAAAGGGCAAATTATAGTAAATTAATTTTCTCAGCAGGATAAGCCAGAAGTTCATTCAAAAACTACGTTTTATATCAAACGTATAAAATTTATATCAATAACGTTAAGAAAATATTCTTGAATCATATATTTTCATATTATGTAGCTACATGCCAAGATATTTTCGACGAATTCGTCATAGGTATGTACCTACTCCTACTTACCTAACAACATCCAACTGATAAATAAATCGATTAATTCCATAAAGTAATTAAAAAAAGAAAAAAGACAAGTTAATTTTCTTTGGTACACACATAGACCTACTTTTTTTTTCGTTCACCTCCACGAGAAATTTTAACATTGCATAACAAACAGACAGCAAACTTTGGATCGTCACTGTTTATATCAGAATACTCCCATAACGGCGATCTTTTCTTTACCGGTGTTATTTCTGGTCGCTAAATCTTTTTAGAATTGATACTAGTAAAATTCGTGATAAAATTCCGTTGAGGTATTAAGTCACAATAATAAAATATTTAAATAAAATTATAAAATAGTCACCTTGCAGGTCCGTCTCCTCAACTTCAGATGTTTTAATGCTCTGTAGGCCTTTCGGGACTAGTCCCATCATCAGCAGAAATAAGTAGGTCTGTATTAGTTAAGTGCTTCAACGAGGGTCAACAAATACAGACCTACTTCTTTCTGCTGATGATGGGACTAGTTCCGAAAGGCCTACAAAGCATTAAAACATCTCAAGTTGGAGACGGACTTGCAAGGTGACTATTTTATAATTTTATTTAAATATTTTATTATTGTGCTTTTTAGAATTACTTATAAAATATTTTTATGATAACCTCAAAGTACAATAGCACGTTTTTTAATAAGCCCAAATGATCATGTTTGCAATCAATTCAACAAGTCAATGAAACACTTGTTAACTTCGCTCATGAACGAAAATACTCGAATTCAGCCGAGTCCGTCCGACCCTTCGTGCGCCACCTACGCCAGCTCCTTCATTACAATGCGCCAATCGGCAATGTTCGGCCGGATATCGGGTATCCGGCCAAACATCTATCCGTTTCATCACTACTTTATTAACTTCGGCTCTCTACTGAAGAGAATATCTAAGTTTCTACCAAAGAATAAAAAATAATAACTCTATCGTTATAGAGTAAAAATAAATTGCTCTATAATTTCCATCGTGGATTAATATTTAAACATCGATAATGTCGTCACAGCAACAATGGTCGCTATATTCTTCACACATAATAATATAAATTAGTGCTATATAATTTACGGATGAAGCAGATACATCAAATAAAATGATTAATTTTAATAAAACCATGGGAATAATAAATTCAGCAATGAAACTTTCACTAGTCCAAAGAGATACCAGAGCATGGTTATACAAAACCTTAGCAAGACCTGTACTTTGCTACGGCAGTGAAGCAAGGACTTTAAGGAAAGGAGAGGACAGCAGGATAACTTCTAGCGAAATGAGATTCAAGAGATATACACCAAGTTGGATTACAAACGCAATGATGGTGTCTTCAAGGAACTAAATTTAGAATATATTAAATACATTTACTGTTAACCTCAGTATTTGCAGGATTTATATGGATTCCACAAATGCATGCAATATTCGTAATAACACGTTCGTATTTTTATACCCTCATTTTATGGACAGATATGGGTCCCATTGCAAGCCGAACCCTACCTTAAAATTTCTCCCAGTGAAGCGTTGTGATGTACTAAGGCCGTGTCCAAAAAAAACTGCCGTTTTTGACCGCAAGGCACAATAATCGAAGCCAGAATCCAGCAATGGCAACCCACTGTACAGTGCATGAGTTAAGAGTGGAGTGAAGTGGGACGCGGCGCGGGCGGCGGGTAGTATGGGTCATCCAGTCTGCCAATACAGGAGTTGTATTGCTTCTCTATAGTTTAAGTGAGAAATTTGGCGCTGGATTTTAGTGCCTTGCAGTTAAAAAAGGCAGGAACTTTGTTAGACACAGGCTTTGTACATCACAACGCCTCTCTGGAAGAAATTTCAATGTAGGTTTCGGCATTCAATGGTCGTCAGTTCCCTTGTTAGATTATCATTTTGAGAGAGGAGAATTTCATATTTTTATGTCGGTGAATAAAAATATAAACATTAACAAAAATAGTATATTACGATGCGAAGTTGGGAAGTGGTATTTACAGAATCGAGTAAAATGTTTAAAAACCGAGCGATAGAGAGGCTTTTAATTTCCGAGATTCTGTAAAACACTTCACAAACATGCGTTATACATTATTTTTTTGCGCAATGGTGTTTTCAAAATAACAAATAGTAGTAAAATAATAACATCTTCGTTGGAAATGTATGTGTTCATTATAAACAATTGAGTAACGTTAACAGTGTGGGCAATGTTTATCGGTAGAAATTACAGGAGGCCGTGAGACCACTATTATTGATAAAATGGCCGTAAGTACGTATTTATTGTTTTATATTTTTAAAATAAAGTTCAGTTCATTTAAAATGCAATGATTTGTTTCGTATAATGTATATTAACACTATATTTTGGATATTTTTTTTTGTATATACATGGTACGTAGTATACATAGAGGGCAGTGGTTTTACTTCCTGCACGTGGGGGTAAATGTAATATTACAGTATAGTTATTTAGGTTGGCAATCCCGAAATGCATGAAGTTGAACTTTCAATCATGGTCGCCATTTCTGTAAGTACGACAAAACGCACTATCGCCGCGCAAAAAAAAAAAGAAAAAAAAAAAAAAAGGAAAATATCGTCTTATTTGTAAACTTAAAATTCTAGATTCACAGCAAATGTCAAAAAAATTGTCTTATACGTGATATTGTATGTTACGTATTTATAAATTCATTATTTTGAATTAGGTTATACTACATACTAATGATCGCATGTTTGAATTTAGTATTAGCTGAAAACGATGCTAACAGAGGTAATTGAAGAATTACATACTTTCAAAGCCACAATATATATAAATTGGAATCTTTGTTAGGACTTGTAAGAAGCTACGGATATTTTCAATATAACATTTGAGTCAGAAGACAATATGGCGTCACAAGTCGATTCAAACAATATACTATCCTTGAATTTAAAACTGTTGATGATTGCAGGAATCTGGTGCAGAGATACAATAAAACACCGTCGTACAAGAATTTTTTATTCGTTCTATGAGAAGGCAGTATTTCTCATTATCACTTCGTATAACTGTGGTGTATTCTTACATCCGTTTCTCGTAAAGCAAAGTATGGAAGATTTTGTTGATAGTCTCGTCATATTTATATGTGAGATACTTCATTACGGCAAATATGTCTCTATTCTATTGCAAAAGAAAAAGTTGACCAAACTTACAGTTTTCCTAGAAAACAACTTACACATTCAAGGAAACGTCATATCAGACATGGAAAAGGAAGTTAAACAAAGAAAAGTTGCACTGGCAAGGAAAATAACCATATTCTACTTTTCAAGTCTATGCATCACAGCAACCGCCATGGTTGTACCTGTGGTAGCGGTGGTTTTATTTGAATATCTAAACAAAAATGCGATAACTCACGAACTTGTAATATGGAAAATGTGGATACCTTTCGATTACAGTCAATTTCCCACTAATGTAATAGTATTTGTTTATCAAATAATAGCAACGTTTTATACAGGCTGTTCCATTATTGGAACTGTGAATGCTTTTTTCATGTCTGTTATAGTATGCACATCATTGCTATTTGAAATGCTCAGTACTTCAATTAAGAACGCAGAAAAATCTCCAGATATTCAGCTACACATAAGGAACTGCATCATTTATCATCAAAATATACTCAAGTATGTTTGGGCCATCTACATATTTAATGTTAGATAACAATTTAAATTGCATTATTATTTACTGTTCATCAAATATAAACCTTAAAGTATTATTATGTAATTTAAATACTTCAATATATATATATATATATATATACAGTGCGATCAGTATAGCACTGGACAACAGACGCGGGGATTTCACTATACACTGTTGACGCACTCGCGGCAGGGAACGGAAAGCGTAGGATCGCGGTATACAACATCACACATTTTCGTAACTATTTTACAAATTGTCGTATTTACCAACTTTATTGAAGGAGGTACTGTTCACCTTCGTTGTCCAAAAATTTTTGACACATCTTTATAAAATTTGTTGTACAGATTATGGACTGTTGAACGGAATTTTTACACCCGGGAATCGTGTTTCAAAGTATTCGTACTTGGCTGGCAGACTGAATTAACAAATATTGATCATAAATAAATACGTTGTTCAGTAGAAAAATGATTAGCCATTATACAGTTTACACTTTACACAAGATAGGCAGGGATAAGCTTGTTTATTCTTTATAAATAATAAACTATTGGAATTTTGTGAATTTAAAATTAGTTATTAATTAGAATATGTCAAAAGTTTACTTAAAATATTTCAATTTTTTTTATTTTGAAATTTATTAGCCATTATACAGTTTACACTTTACACTTACACACACGTCATTTAGTTTACACTTATACACGCCTGTTTTATAAGATACAAATTTTAAAATTGAAATAACTTATACACACGCCATTCAGTACACAAGGAAAAGCGAGCGAGCACCTTATCCACTCGAAGCATACAATCTGACTGCGACCGTGAATGCGTGGGATGTGCTTGTATACTGCTGAGACTGCGCACATTTCATGTCCCGTTCACGTGCACGTGTAAGCCTTCCGTCACCACATATCACAAACCCGCGTCTGCTGTCCAATGATATACTGATCGCATTGTATTTCCCCGTGCCAGTTTATTCTTTATGAATATAATCTAGGTGCTAGAACACTGGATTGTACGAGTAATGTAGATTCTAAAATTTATTCTCTAGAAATTTAAAATATGCATCGTAGAAAAATTGGAATAAGCATGTTTCGGAAAATGAATATGAAGATAATTTGATAATTTATTTTGGAAAATAAATTTATGTAACAATTAATTTTTTTGCGGTATATTTTATTATAATTAGTAAGCTTGGGATTTTTAGATATGCACTTTCTTTATAGAATAAATTAGAGCATCCTGGAAAAAAACCAATACGTGGCATGTTGCTTGAAATTGAGAATGGGAGCAATTTTCTATTCTTCTCTCTCTCTCTCTCTCTCTCTCTCTCTCTCTCTCTCTTTGGCAACCTTAGGTCTTTTTACCCCCATTCTCTCCAAAATTCCATTTCCCTGCTTTTTAAATATTTTTTGTGTTACTTTTATATTTTATATGGCAATATCAGCCGTTTAATTTGTTTTACTACGTGCAATATGTATGTTAAATTATTATTTATAAAAATGAATTACATTCTCGTCAGGTTGCCATGGACATGTGAGTAGTTCACAGTACTCTCTGTGCTGTCTGCTTTCAGTGAACACAAGACAGAACAACATTTAAACACAGCACACCAGTAACAATTATTTTATTTTTATTTAACTGGAATCGGTAGCAGTGAATTTAGACCTACACATTCTAATATTGTTGAAAGTCAGCACAGAGTTTTGTTCTGACTGAAATTAAAATATTTACTTAATACTGGCTTTCCACTTTACAGCAGTTCGCCCTTAATCCCTGCTTTCCATAGATTCCTATCTTTCCATTGTCCTTCTTCTAACCTCTCTTTATCATGTCATCATAATTATATTCCCTCATACCATGTTCTTTTGCTTCCCCCTCTTCCTTCTGTCCGGTACCATCCAATCCAACACCCGTTTACGTCACTATTCTTCCGGCATCCGTTGAACATGTCCATACCACGTAAAAATTAACTGATTTTTTTCTCTCAGCCAGCTTCCGTTTCTGAATCTAAATTGCTTGCTGCGTAAAAAGTTCAGTGTTCGCCATGCCGAATGTAGATCTGTCTCAGAAGTTCAAGCAGGATTGAATGGATAGGATGGAACCATTATATGATGCACTGTTTGTGATTTAAAACATTTCTATGTTTAACCGACAATATTTTTACTTTTTCTTTCTTTCTCTGTCTTAGTTTAATCTCTCCACCCGGGCTTTACTGGGACGGGACCTGTCGGGAGACGATTTTAAACTCTTGCTCAAACACATGCTTTTTTTACCACACGAGGACATTAAATGCAATCCTGGATGTGTGATCAGCTGAATGCCAGAGCCATCCCCGAGGCAACAAGACTAAGACATACTATGGTTGGTTGGTGTCTAATGTGATGCATCTAAAACTGAATTCATTAGCTGTCTTGCTCTCCAGTACTTTGAAATCTTGAAAGTTTCCTGTTTGACGGCTGCGCAGTTGTTGAGCTGTTCGTCGTGCATTTCTTCCTTTGGGTGGATGCATAGAATGCATCTTGGTGTGGACAACATATTGATCTTGTGCAAATGTTTAGCAAGGCAATCGTGACCTGTAGTTAATCTAAATTATGAAACTGCTGTCTTCCGTGGAAGTACTGGTATGGAGTTAGTATTGTGAAGGAGACATTCCCATTTCTTGTCTTTTGTGGATGATTGAAATCTGTTGTTAATTTTTAGTCCCTTTTTGCCGAAATATAAGACATAGGTTTGGATGTTGGTGATTGTGTTATCAGGGAATATTTCTTCGCAAGGAGATCACCTGTTTCATTGACCAAAATTCATTAATGTGTAGGAATACACTGAAGGATGACTTCTTTACCGTAGTTATGGAATTGTAGTATCATGTCATTACATTGTTTGGAGGCATGTGTAGCCAATTTGGGTGACAGATTGACTGAAGAGCTGTTTTTGAGTCTGATAGGGGGACTAATCTGGAGAAGACACACTATTCATTCATACATTCATTCTAAACGAGAAAAATATAACAGGGTGATTATATCGGGGTCTATTTGAGCATTAAAGTTTTCTGACATTTCTGTTATAGGTGAGGAAAAATCCCTAAAAATTTTCACCCAGCAAACTTGTCCCAACTGTGGATAGAACCAGGACCCGCTATGTTTGAGGCAACGACATTACCATCACAGCAGTGGACTCAAAAATCATTTGCTTTCTAAATATTAGCATTTTATTTTTGTACATTTCCAATTTTATAATAAATAATTATTATACTCACTTACTCACTGGCACTATCGAACCCGTAGGTTCATGGTCGCGCGGACATAAGCTCTCCACACATCCCTATCCTAACCTAATGCTTTCCAACCATTCCCTGTATAATCTACTTCCCTCAAATCATAGTAGTTAATGTTATTCTCCCATCTTTTTCTTGGTCAATCAACTGGGCGTTTTCCCTCTGGTTTTCATACAAGAAGCTTCCATGCATGTCTTTCATTCCCCTTACGTGCCACATGTCCTGCCCATCGCAGTCTACGAGACTTAACTGTTCTTATTATATCTGGCTTCCTATAAAGACTATGTATGGACTTTAAAATAAAGAGCCCCCCTTTCCCCCCCCCCTTTTTCTACCTATATTAGCACCTTTTACCTTCTTTTTTTTATCATAAAAATTGCAGCTAAAAATCCTAAGCCTATTAATTAGTATCTAGAATTACATTTCCAATATGATATGAACCAAAAAACATCACATTTACAAAATGCCACTACTTAACTTGACCCAACAGACATAAGCTTATTCAATGTAAATGCTCAAACATCTCCATCAATACATAAAGAATAATAGTTACAAGAAATGTTCTTGAATTGGGCAGAATAGGAAATCTCTAATATACTATTCAAACATCTAAATTAAAAAAGTGAAAACAACGTTAACTCTTTATAAAATATTATAAATCACTAATATTTTGGGGCGAATGTTACAGTTTTTAACATAATAGAAAACTAAACCTTGTCATCTATCGAAGATTAAATTTACAAAATTCGCAAAACAAAAAAAAAGTTAAAATTATCTTGTAATTTATACGTAGCTAGCGGTACCTGGTTCCGATTTTGGTATAATCATAAGTTGCATTAAGTGTGATCATTTTTCATACTCTGCTCGCAATGAAATACATTTATATTCTACAGATATATGAGGTCATGTTATAGGTTTACGGAAGAACTAAATGAAATTTTAAGTCCCTTGATGTTGACGGAGGTTCTAACAGCTTCTCTCATAATGTGCTTGTTGGGATTTCAGCTAATGATGGTAAGTTATCTTAGTTTACTTTTTAATAGCATTTACACCAGAGCTCTCTGACTATTCCTAGTCGACTGATATTGAGTAACAGATACGTCACATGCTAATGAATTCCATGGTATCTTACGTGACAATTGCAATAAAATAAAATAACTTTTTTTTTAGCCCTCAGATAGTAGGGCACTACTTTCTATCTTCAGAACATTTATACAGAGCGAGTCTAAATTCCCCTTACAGAGTTTGAAGACTTGTAGTAGGGACCAAGACAATTAAGTGTAGTATAGGAACTCGTGTCCGGAAACTTACCGATTTTCCGCTATACGCAAATTCACAACACACGCTTTTTCGGCGCCACTCACTAGGATAGTCTTGACTAAGGTAGTACATACGTCATTCCCCGCTCACCTGATGCCCCATGTCCACTGCAAGTTAGTTAACGTGCTATTCAGTTGAGTTTGTGATTCGCCCAGAGACGTTTGTACCTGCACAATACAGTAGTAATCATTCACGACAGTACAAGGTGTACGTACTTAATTGATACTGTGTTGCTGTTACGCATGGCATACACGTTTGCAGAATACGCAGACATGATATTATACAGTGAAGCTCGGTGCAATGGCAGGCTCAACTGGTTGTCCTGCATGTTTTCCCGCTAAACTTCCACCTATGGAGTCACATGAAAACCTTAATTTACGAGATCCCTGTAGAATCCGAGGAAGACCTACTAGCACGAGTTATGGCTGCGGCGGATGTTGGAGGGCCAGCGATTGGTGATCATGTATACGAGAACATGGTATAGAAGTACCGCATCTGTATTGAAGCCGGTGGTCGTCACATCGAGTCATTCTTATAAGTGGTTCACAGGCAGAAGGAGTCGGAGAGAGCAACATGTGTTCTAATGGTATTTTGTGTATAATGGAAAAACAGTATGTTTCCGGACATGGGTTCCTATGTTAAATGTAATGGTCTTGGTCACCTCTATAAGTCCTCACACTCTGTAAGGGGAATTTAGATCACCCTGTTTATAGGTTTCATCCCAATAACAAAAAAAGTATAGGGTTTCTAACTAACTAGCTCACCGGCACTATCGAACCCGAGGATACATACCCGTCAGAACATTATATCTCCATACATCTCTATCTGAGCTAATGTTTTCCAATCATCCTCTGTATAATCACTTCCCTCAAATCATGATTAATGTTATTCTCCCACCTCGTTCTTGGTCTACCAACTGGCCGTTTTCCCTCTGGTTTTCCTACAAGAACCTTCCATGCTCCTCTCATTCCCCATTCGTTCCACATGTCCTGCCCATCGCAGTCTACGAGACTTAACTGTTCTTATTATATCTGGATTCCTGTAAAGACCATGTAGCTCACTGTTATGGAGTCTTCTCCATTCATCTGTCTGTTCATCTCTCTTTTGTCCAACATTTTTCCTAAGAACATTATTCCCAAATACTCGTAACCCTTTCTTATCCCTTAAAGTAAAAGTTCAAGTTTCGCACCCGTATAATATTGCAGATTCAAATACCACTTTGGGAAGCAGGGAAGAAACTTTAATTAATCATGTATTATACCAAATTTTACGTGGAATTCACCTACAATGAACTAATGAATGATCGTAGATTTTCTTTTTAGATGTCAATGAGTGATCCCAGGTTTTTCAATGTGGTGTCACATCTTGTAACAGCAGTGTTTGAATTGGGGTTTTACTGTTGGTTGGGATCCATTCTCGTCACTCAGGTCAGTAATGGTTAATTATATATTACCACTGAGTACATTATACTTCTTCCATGATATTAACGTAATATTACCAAGCGTTGCTCTATACTACTTTCTAAAACAGCATTTAATAACAGCATTATATATCAACATTAAATTGCAGATAAAATAAGTACACCAAATATAAGCACCATAAAACATTTTTTGTCATAACTGATATGCTACTATAGATTTTAACTTAAAAATACATATATTCAACATTGCAACTACATTCCATCCATAGTAATTCTGCCCGAGGGCAGGTCTTTCACTGCAATCTTAGCATTTTATGCTATGCTTTGCAGCTTTACTAGGGGATTATAGGCGTTGCAGCTTCCCGTTGCTTTTCACACCGGCGAACGATGATGATAATGATAAGAATGATGATGATGGCCGGATGATTTTCGGGGACCGTTGGGCCCTAAGCTTCCTGACATTTGTCTTACAGGTGAGGAAAAATCCCGAAAAAACCTCACCCAGGAGCCTGCCCCGACCGGAAATCGAACCCGGGCCCGCTGCGTGACAAGGCAGCAGGCTACCTCCAGACCACAGCGGTGGACGCATCTACAATATAACATTTAATACAACGATGTATTAAAGTACATATGAATAGCACATAGTCCCTATATGCATGTTATATTAACTTTACAAACGTTTACATTACAGAAATCTAAGGATTATACGGGCATGTATGTTACATGGACAGAGAGAATATTCTACAACATATATTTAAACATTACACCTACATGTGGAGTAGGCATTGAAGACATAAAGTCCTAGAATTCAATAAAAAAATGCTAAATTTATGTTAAGGGGGGTGATGGGTGAAATTTTGGACATTTTCGGTCAAATTTAGCATTTTTGGTTTTTTGTATTAAAAAAATACTACGTACCTTAAAGTATAAGTTGGCGAAGTTTCAGTGTCCTATGGCGCTTGTAAGTCTCCCTAATGACTGTAGGAGGGCATGTATGCTACATTGTAATTTAACTGCATGCAAACTTTCAAATTGACTTTTCCACACTTTTATTTTCATTGCATTTCAATACATTCAAATCAAAATAGCATTGACAACTTTAATTATAGAAGCACGAAATTTTAACTGCATGTCCCACACACTATGGCTAATAATTCTATGCATGGATTTTGAAACAACATTGATAATTTTTTAAATAGAAAATAAAGTATGTGTAGTAATTTAAAAAAAATCATATGCAGAGGATGTATCTATTTCTTTATTCCTTTATTATAATGATATAGATAAGATAATCCATAGTGTTGTTCTAAATAAGTCAGTGGTCGTGTAGAAAAAAATTCAAAAAAATTATTAAAAAATTATGGGACTTATTAAAAATTTGAATATGCAAATTTTTAAATGGATTTTCTTCAATAACTCAAAAACCTTCAAGCCTAGAAGGATGAAACTTTAATATAATATTACCTATTATGCCATGAATTGGCATGAATGTGTGTACAAAAAATCAAGTACCGATATGTAGCTTAAAAAATGTAGAAAATATAAATTTCACCCATCACCCCCCTTAAATGAAAAAAAAAGAAACAAATAAGGGAAAACATTAAACATTCAGATCATGGTGGAAAAAACGGAGCTTTGGCAGATTTTTCTCGGGGTTTTCTCCCGTTTTCCCCTGCCACAATTTCATTCCACAATTTCTCCATACTCATCTCATCCATTTCGTTCATCCGCCCCCGTGATGGTGCTTCAGGCGTAGTGTAATTCACAGGCCTCTATATCTCATCTCATTCCTTGACCCGACCCTGAGTTGTACACGAGTTGAGGGTACTTATTTATATTTATATTAAACATTCAGAGTTTGCTTACGAAAGAGAAAAGTTTCGTTTTCTATGTTAGTACATTCTTCATAATACGAAAACAACTGCACAACATGCCAGTTTTTGTCCCCCGCTGTGGTCTTGAGGTAGGGTGCTGCCTTGTCACGCAGCGGGTCCGGGTTCGATTCCCGGTCGGGATAGGCTCCTGGGTGAGGTTTTTTCGGGGTTTTTCCTTACCGTAAGACAGAAGTCAGGAAGCTTAGAGCCCAACGGTCCCCGTAAATCATCCGGCAATTATCATTATCATCATCATCCTTCACCGGTGTGGAAAGCAACGGGAAGATATTTTTTAAATACCACACCTATAATTCCCTAGTAAAGCTGCAAAGCATAGCATGAAAATGCTATGATGCCAGTGAAAGACCTCCCTCGGGCAGAATTACTATGGATGGATGTCAGTTTTTATCCATTTCTATCAACATAAAAGTAATCTCCATATGGAAAGGGCATTATAATTATTGAAGTAGATTCTTTCACATTCAATTTCTTAACATTTTCCACTCTGAATTTTTATCGGCACTTGTTTTGGAAGATTTTCGATCATCTTTTCTCCTGTACTTTCGACTGGAAATTCAAAATATGTCTTGAAATTCGGTTTTCTGTCATATGGTCTATAAATGTACAGTAATATATGATTGTCACAACATTTATTTTATCATAGTTAAAATGTTTTTTGTATCTATATATTCATTCCTAATTTGATCACTATTGTAACTCGTGAAATTTGAACACGCAAATGGCTCAAATACTTGAGTGAAAAGAGGAAGAAGGAGGATATTTTCAAATCATATTATTTTCATGGTCATTATTTTGGCATCATCGGTCTATAACAACAGCGTTTTTAAAAATGATCTTCATACATATGAACCTTACAATTAAAATTTTATCTTGATTCTACGCGCGATTTTTATTATATACCGTAATAAATTATGACATGACATCTATTGTTCTATTGTTTCCATACAATTATATTTAATTAATCATATTAACTCTTGCTCTCTTTTTACCTTAATTTAACCTTCCCTTATAGGTAATTTTACATGTTTCATGCCATTCGGGTATTATAGAAACACGAGCTGTCGAGAGGAGATTTGTACCTCTCGATCACGTGCATATTTTTTGACCACAGAAGGACATGGAGGACTCCATGAATGATACATCAACTCAATCCCAGAGCCACATCTGAGATAGCACGAACATTTCAGACATCACTCATTCATACTGAACAAGGCGAACATGATATGGATACTGATAATGATGATCTGATGATGTTTGGGGACCATGTGGTCCTTAAAGTTTCCCAACATTAGTCTTACTGGGTAAGAAAATCCTCGAAAAATCCTCACCCAGGAAACTTGTCCAGCTCGGAGCTCGAATCTAGCCAACGACGTTATCCCGAGACTACTGCAGCAAATAATTAATCAAATTTACGGTATAAAAAATGCAGACTGAACTAATTCTAAGAGACTATACGTCGGTTTCATTTATGATGATGTTTTGTTTCAGAGTGAAGAAGTTGGAAATGCTGCATATGAAAGTGATTGGTACAATATGCCAATTAACACCAAGAATAGTATCCGAATGGTGATTATGCGATGTCAAAGACGAGTTGCGATCGCTACTGGCCCATTTGGGTATTTGTCCATGCCCTTATTTGCAGAGGTAAGTGCCATTACAAGTTATACATAACTTGATTAATTATTAATTTTGAAGTTATACATAATTAAGAGGGGCACGCCGTAGCGTAGTGGTTAAGGCACTGCGCTACAAGCCGGAAGATCGAGGGTTCAAGTCCCGGTGGGGTCAGGATTTTTAAACTGACCCAAACCTTCTGGCGGCACTATGGCCCTGGGGTCGACTCAGCCTCTAACGGAAATGAGTACCAGACGCTTGTTCTGGGGGTAAAGGCGGCCGTCACGCAGGGCTGACAACCCGGCTGACATCAAGTGCCGATTGTCAAGAAACAGTGGGAGCCTTAACCTCCTACTATCCCAAGGGCCTCCTGAGGCCTGTAGTGGGAATACTTTACTTTTACTTTACATAATTAAGAAAAGCAAAGTTTGTTATTCTGATATTTGCCAACTTATTTCATAGCTTCGAAACATGTGGTAGCTGTACGCTTAGGCTACTTGGGTCTATGGATATATTTATTTTTCGATAAAGAGAACAATTGTAAGAAATTTCATTTTTGACGGAATTTCCTCAAAGAAAACATTTTTAAAATAAATTCATCTTTGTTGTTGGTAAACTTACGAGACCTCGAATAAATTTCACTAATGATGATTTTCTACCTGCATGGCCAGAAAATTTCAATTATAATAGTATGCTGATCTTCCTGTATGACTCTGTAAGAAATTTAGTGAATTTCATTACAAATGGGGTATAAGGTAGGCCACCTCACGGTGCATCCTGGATTATGCTAAATGGCAAACAGAAGAACTCATGGATCTTTCCAACAAACAGACTTCCGGAGGTAAAACTGTCACCCAACCAGGCCTTCGAGCGGGGACTAAATTATGAATCAGATAGACTGTCATTAGTACAGTAAAAGCTCCTTATTCGCGGTTCCCTTATTAGCATTTTGATTATTCGCGGGTTAAAAAATTGCGACAAGGTTCCTGTATTCGCGGCTAAAATTTCTTTATTCGCGGAAACAGTTGGTATATTAGGATTACCGTAGTATTATTTATTAACGCGTCGGCAATTTTTGTTTTTTACTGCAGGCACGTGTCAAGGTGGCTTTTACAAAGAGTGATTCAAACCAAATGGACACATTAATATCAAAGTAAAACAAACCTTATTATCACTATGTCTAAAGTTCGTTGTTAAAAGCCGCCGCCGTATTTCAGGTGCCGCTATGTCCGTTGATAAATGCCGCCCTCCCCACGATCGCTGTTTTATTGTTTCAACTTTTTATTCGTTGCAATAATGCTGGTTTAATAACACGTGTATCTTCTGCTTTGTTGCCAATTTATAATGTCGAGTAAAAGGAAATTATAAAATTAGTTCTGAAGCGGAAAAAAGTAGTGTTGTCGATTAAATTAAAAACAGAAATGCTTGATCGTTTACGCGTTGGCGAGTCGTTTGCGAATATATCACGATGTTTCAATGTTAATGAATTAACTATATGATTCATCAAGAAATCCGAAGACAAAATAAGGAATTCTATCGCTGAATATCAATCTGAATTGAAAGACCCTTTAAAAGCGGCAAAACAGGAAAAAAATTACTAAGTTCTTTAAGGCCTTGCCTAAGCCTGAGAGTAATCTAATATATAAAAATGAATGTTTGTTCGTACTCTATGCGTGGATATACCGTTGATCAGATTGTGATGTTTTTTAAAAATGTTCAGGAGATTCCCGGGATGAACTTAGGCTATAAGAGAGTTGTGATACTCAACTGCTACACCCTTAAAAATCGCCCTTTGTAGTGAAAAACGTGAAAAAAAAACTTCTTTTGATGCTTAAATGGCTTACGCTGACTAAACCATAACAAATACACAAAATGAATTTACACAGAATTGAATATCTCAATAAACTCTACAAAAAAGTCCGCGACAGCGTATGCTTATCTTTTACGGATAACTCAATAGCCATATTTGTCTTTTATTGACGCCAAGAAGATCGGGAAAAGTAGATTCCCTGGCAAACAGCGGATAACTCGAAGTAACGAATTTTGTCTTTCAGCTCATTAATGCCATATGCATCGGGATACGTAGATTCCCGGGCAATGCCTGGTAAAATCAGCCCGGGGTATTTAAAAATAATAATGATATAAATTTATAATTATTATTCCTTTTACTTATTCAACTAAACGTAAAAACACATTATCATTTATTTAGGCGTAGCAGCGCACGCCGGGTATTAGCTAGTAATTATAAATATTGTTCAAAATCTCTCATTAATTGATTTTATTTTGATAATTTTTATTTTACTTTGGAACCTTGGAACGTATCCCCTATATACCCATATAAATTACCATTCCATATTCGCGACATATTTGCGGAACATATCCCCCACGAATAAGGAGCTTTTACTATACTAAATCTCACAAAGCAATATGATTTCCCAGGATAAATTTATTAACACTAGTGTTTGAGTATCATCAACGTTTAGCTCTTTTGGCCTGTTCCGGTTTAAAACTGGTCACGCCATCTCTTCATAGGTTGACCAACACTTCTTTTTCCTTTAAGATTATAATTCAGGACGGCTTTTGCTATTCTAGTTGGTGACATGTGTTGAACATGATCTCTCTAATTAGTTCTACTTTTTTGTATAATTGCCGTAATTGGTTGTATATTCAGTTCATTCCTGATATCTATATTTCTTCTATGATCTAACAAGGTACAACCTGCCACAGATCGAATAAGTCTCATTTCTGAAGATTCTGTTTGTTTTAGCTGGTCTGCAGTTAATGTCCAGTTCTCATGCCATATAGAAGTGGTGGCAATGTAATTACTTTATACATCTTCAGTAATGTTTGTTTTTGCACTTTTATATTTCAATATTCTCTGTATTGTTCCACAAAATTGTCTAAATCTATTTAATTTCAGTTGAACATCACTCGTTTTCTTATATCGTATAATATATCCTAAACATTTAAACTCATTTATTTGTTCAATAATGTTCCCGAGATAACAATGTTTGCTCTTCTGGGTTCTGTCCCCTTAAAAGGCATTACTTTAGTTCTATCCATTTATATTTTCATCCCATAATCATCTGCAACCTGACTTAAGATATAGACAGTTGAACTTAAATAGAAACCATATTTCTATCCAGAAGAAGAAAACATGTTAGTGCCAAATCCTTAATAGACACTGATTTCCGTTAAAAGTTGAATATCTATGCGATTTGTTCGAAAAAAAAATCGAATATATGTTTGCAAGAAATTGAAACCCGTTTGTTTCAGCATATGCACAACGATTCTGCATTTAAAAATAATCTACTATGGAAGAGAAAAATCAATGACGCAGGATAAATCTATCAGTAAAAACGTAGGCAATGGCAGCTCCGTGGCGCAAGCGGTTAGACCCTCCCCTCTCATCGTTCGGGTCTAATTTTATTAGATTAGCTTTTAGGTTCGTTAAATATCGTGTAAATGTTGGCTGCATCCTGTAATTCAATAGTGTAAACAGCTTCGCGTTTGTTGGCGCATGCAGTTTTTTTTTTCGCGTCACATGTTGTAAAGTATTTCCAAAAAAATCTTTCCTTAAAGTTGGCGGAAACAAAATGAACCAAAATACACAATACAATACATTGTTTGAGAAATTTTTGAATGCACGTCCGGATTAATGAGGCTATTCTGTACTTAATGGTTGCAAATACTGTGTTAACTGATATAGATATAAATAAAACGTTTTTTTTTACAGCTCACGAAGGCATCATACACATATCTCACAATGCTGAAACAAGTTACTGAAGAATGAGATAGCATCTTATTGTTTTTGGCTTAGTCACAATATGCTCGAATAAAAAATCTTAAAATATCACACAATTGCATCAATTGTGCAAAGCCTATAGAAAAAAGAATGATAGGCATATAACACATTCAAAGAAATAATGTAAAGGGAATTCGTTAATAAATCTATTGAAATTATTAATTTATGTATTTTGTATTTTATGAAACTGATTATACACAAATTTCCTTGCCTTCCCGAAGTTAGAATATAAGTTTCGTTCTTCGAATTGTATAACCGTAATTAAGAGATGAAACCGTACAAGATCTATGGCAGATAGGGCTGGCTTTTTGCTGTAAGTGAGTGCAAGTGGAAAAATCTTGACATGAGCCTCAAGTCGTGAGGGTGGTAACCGTAAATGTGATTAAGTTCTGTCATGGACCTAGTATCCTGGGATATGACAGGATTCGCCTTCACAGGGATACATGCGAATTTTGAAAGGTCTCCAAGATGGAATCCAAATACAGCTTAAGGTCGGAAGCAGCAACCATCTTTTTAGGGGATCGGAGAGTTTTAAGAAACCAGCCCTTTCACCGACCTTTCTTTGCGTAGTGCTAGTAACGCGACAAGAGGACATTATTATTAATAACTAATAAAAAGAGAGTCTTGTCTCATCTCACACTTCGTGATCTTCACACACAGTACCGTAGTTTCAAGAGGCATCCCTCTCATCTTCAGCCCTCTACGACTCGTAAAATGACTGAAGATAAGAGGGATGTGACTTGAAATTGCGGTACCGTGCTTGAAGAACACGAAGTATGAGGTGAGATACGACTCACTTTTTATTAGTTATTAACTTGAAACCTTATAATGTAATTTCCCATAATTCATTTATGACATTCTTATTACTGAAAATCATCAGCAAAGTAGCCGGACGGATTTACAATGAAGAGATTCTTAAATGAATATTATAAAAACAGTCCAAAGATTATATTATGACACAAATATAATATTTAGCACCAAGCAAAATTCTGAACTATTTAAAGTGAATCAGGCCGTAAGACAGGATGTCCATAATCACCGACATGGTTTAATATTTATATTGATGAAGCCATTAAATTATGGAAGATGCATTTTAATAATCATTTCAGAGATGGACATGAAATTTTGAATACAATTTTACGAGCGATTTTTGAGGACACCGAAAAGATGATCTTCAAAAGAAAATCCATGAATTGAATAAAATTACAGACAATTTTAATTTGAAAATTTATATAACTAAATCGAAAGCAAAAAGTTTTCATAAGTAATGCCACGAGTGATTTACAACTTATCTAGAGAATTTGGAAATCAAGAGTAGCATTTATTACGACTATTTAACGAATAAAGTGAAGCTGCTTATTCAAAAATCATTATTTAAATATAGTTACCGCTATTTTAAAATATTTATTTATTTAATATAAACGGCGATGTTTGAAAATAAATGAGAAACGTTTGTTATGTTTCATTTGTTCATCCACTATAACCACATCATATTATTTATTTCCAAATAATAGGATCGCAATATTGTAAGTATGCACTCTAGTGGAGAAAAAATGAAACACATCAAACTGTATACTATAAACAACATTATAGGTTATTAATTATTTTTAGGAAACAACTCCATAAAATCATTATTTAAAATTGCAATTATTGAACATACAATTATCAAATTTGTAGTTCGAAGGAATCTGTTCATCATTTGCTATATTCAACGTATTTGTTCGAGAGTCAGTCACTGCAAAACAATGCCCTGACCTGTTCAGAATATTAAAACGGAGGAGCTTTCTTTAATATGATTGTTCGAGAGTCAGTCACTGCAAAACAATGCCCTGACCTGTTCAGAATATTAAAACGGAGGCGCTTTCTTTACTATGATAAACAGAAGTAGATAAATATCGAGGTTAAACACCACTGTGATTGGTTGAAAAACAACGTTTATTGAAACGTGATTGGTTATTGACTCCCATTTGGGGAATGAGTTAAAATCAAGGAAAGATCCCTGTAAGATAAAATAGTTATAAACAATTATATTAATTAATAAGCCAATAAATTTAATTATGAAGGTTTATTCATCCATCCATAGTAATTCTGCCCGAAGGCAGGTCCTTCACTGCAATCATAGCATTTTCATGCTATGCTTGCAGCTTTACTAGGGAATTGTAGGTGTGGTAACTTCCCGTTACTTTTCACACCGGTGAAGGATGATGATAATGATAAGGATGATGATGGTGATGATGGTCATATGATTTCGGGGACCGTTTGGGCCCTACAGTTTTCCTTACATTTGTCTTACAGGTGAGGAAAAACCCTAATAAAAACCTCACCCAGAAAAACTGTCCCGGGCCCGCTACCTCGAGACCACAGCGGTGGACTAAGGTTTATAATGAGCATTAAAAAAAAAAAAAAGAGGAATATAATATTATGTAGATTTGAAACTTGATAAATTTAAAATTGTGTGTGGTACCATACAAATTTATTACAGAACAAACTAAAAGAGACACTCAAAATTTGTAAAGGATGGCAATGCCAACACTGATACGTATATGACAGTGAGAAATGGGCCATTAACAGAACGGATAAAAGAGGGGTTATATAGGCCTTCTGTTGTATTGAAATTATCTAATTCTTCCCTGATTATGGCATTTTTCACCCAGCTTGCAAGTAGGCCTATAAAATCTACTTGCAAACTAGGTGAAAATGCCATGATTAGGGAAAATTAGATAATTTCAATACAATAGAAAATTTTAAAACTATAAAAGACAATGGTTGAACTACATGATCAGTTAAATAATATAGATTGAATCACTATCCATTTTGGGAGAAACCCTAGAAAGGGAGGTAGTTTAATAGGATGGAAAATGATAGACTCCCTGAGTTATCATTACAGTATAAACCAGAAGGAAATAGATCTGCAGGAATATCTAGAAGATTATGGAAATACTTTTAAAACTTTTACAGGTCGGAACAACCCAAAATGCTTTAACCATGTAAATGATGATGAAGATAAAGTGTTGCACAGCAAGTTAAACAGTTACAAATGAGGACTTCTAAGTTATACTGGTCAAAATTATTAATTGTAGAATAAAATTGAATAATATTTTGAATATCTTATTAGTATCTACTTTCATCCCCATTTTATGTTAAAATAATCATAATAACTTCTACATTACATAAAGAGCCAATTCATTCTAAGCTGAGATTCAGAATATATTTTTCTAAGGGTTGTTGAATATTTAATATGTATTAACTAACTAACTAACTCACTGGCACTATCTAACCCGTAGGTCCATGTCCGTGTAGACATAAGCTCTGCATACATCCTTATTCTATGCTAATATTTTCCAATCATTCCCTGTGTAATCTACTTCCCTCAAATCATGGTTAATGTTATTCTCCCACTTTATTCTTGGTCTACCAACTGGGCGTTTTCCTTCTGGTTTTCCTACAAGACGCTTCCATGCACATCTTTTCTTTTCCCATTCGTGCCATATGTCCTGCCCATCGCAGTCTACGAGACTTAACTGTTCTTATTATATCTGGCTTCCTATAAGACCATGTAGTTCACTGTTTAACGAAATTTGACATTAAAAGGTAAAGTGATCCCACTACAGGCCTCAGGAGGCCCTTGGGGTAGTAGGAGGTTAGGGTTCCCACTTTTTCTGGGCAATCGGCACTTGATGTCAGCCGGATTGTCAGCCCTGCGTGACGGCCGCCTTTACCCCTAGAACAAACGTCTGGTACTCATTTGCGTAGAGGCTGAGTCGACCCCAGGGTCATAGTGCTGCCAGAAGGTTTGGATCAGTTTAAAAATCCTGACCCCACCGGTACTGGAACTCTCGACCTTGTAGCGCAGTGCCTTAACCACTACGGCGTGCCCCCAATTATACATTACATGAATTAAATTTTCTATTTTAAAAAAACTGGACGTGTTTGCATTTCGTTTCGAAATTTCGGTCCCATTATAGAAATATTAAGCGTAAAACATAATTTTAAATATCTTCTAACGTAAATAATTAATTTAAAATAGTACTCATTATATAAGAATTTAGTTTATGAAAATTGTTGAAATTCTATGTGGCTGTAATGGCCAAATGAGCATATATTAAAAAACATTTGGATTGTGTTTTATGCATTTCATATTATTTTCATCATTACTGAAAGTAAAAGAATGCATAATTAATTTTTAAGTGGTTTTATACAATTTTTGTGACAAAAGTACGTATCACTGTTTTCTATTTAATAATTAAATCGTAGCGATGTATCAACCAAGATATGCCTATATAAATTGCATGAAGCAATTTCTTAAACTCTAACTGTCTTCTCAAATTTGACAGGTGTTCTATCCACAATTTATTAATGCCTAGCAGTAAAGTTCAAGGAAATTGAATGTAGCACAATCATAAGGACATGATAAAACATTTATTGTAGCGTCTGTCCTTCCATTATTATCCTATAAAACGTAGGTAGACAAGAGGTTTCAGTTGTGACTTATAATAAAGACAACAAAAAATAGTTTTAAGTTAAGACAAAAGCAATGGCATTGCGAAGAAAGAAGTTAATCAATATTAGCCTGGTTACGAAAGCGTGAAGAAAAAAGTCCACTTCGTCGACCTACCTACCCAATGTATGATGTATAATTATTATCGTTAATGGAAAACAAACGTAATATGTTAAACTATTATGCAAATTTTATACCCATTAATTTAATTTTTAAAACATTCTTTAAAAAACATTAAACTCCCATTTTGTTTAAAATCTACATATACAGAAAGTCTTTCCAAATTTTACATGCTATGGTAACATATTATAATATTCTAATGATATTGTGAAAAGAAAAATTAATGTCTGAACAAGGAATCGAACCGTGGACCTGGTTCGACATTAATTTTTCTTTTCACAATATCATTATAATATTATAATATGATCCATTATTGGAACTGTGTTAAAATAACAGTATTGGAAAATGTTAAATATGGTAACATATTCCGATTACTTCATGGCTTTAAAATCGCATCGAAAAATGATTAATCATGATCCCAGGGTAGAACTATTGCATTTGAGAATGTTTTCTATATCCGATGGCTCTTTAATGTGCCAAACATCTCTCTGACACGAGATAATTATGGGCAATATTTTTAACGTAACTGCTGGACTATTAATTTATTTTATTAAATAAAGTAGCCGTAATGAAGGGATTGCAATAAGGTTTGTATTTTTCCCTCCAAAGGAAGCCGCGTCCTTTCCCGAAAGAAATCGATTTCGGAGTAGATCTGAATGTATACGATACCCTACATACTTCTATCGTAAAAGGTCTACCGGCAATCTTCAGATCTGTTTTTGTGGTCTTTCATCTGTAAGGATATAAACCTCAAAAATAGGCCGGTATGCATTACGTTTTAAACAAAAGGATTTATTGTATTTCAAATGATTTTTTTAAAAATTATAATAACATAGTATTTTAACACATATAATTATTTAATTTTTACTTACATTTTCTACAATACAACAGTGTTAATCCATTCCAAAATTACAATTTTGTTTCTCAAAAAGTCTTCCGCATCTTTTGTGTTCCTTTGTGTTCATAATCATCCCGAATCCATCTACTGTCCTTATGAGTTTTTTTTTTCACCTGACTCCACGAGTCCGTACAGTATTATCATAAGTAATGCCACGAGTGAATTCCAAATTATCGATAAATTCACGACTCACGAAGTGAGGAGTGAATTTATCTAGGGAATTTGGAAATCACTTGTGGCATTTGTTAGGACTATTTAACGAATAAAATTAAGCTGTTTACTCACAAATCATTATTTAACTATAGTTATTTTAAAATATTCATATATTTAATGTAAACGGCGATGTTTGAAAACAAATGAGAAACGATAGGTACGCTTCTACTGCACCTTTTGTTTATCACTGCAACCAGATCATACTATTTATTGCCAAAGGAACGCAATATTGTAAGAATGCTCTCTAGTGGAGAAAAAAGAAACACATCAAATTGTATATTAATTCATTTCTGATCATAGTCGTATATAGATCTGATGTCGTATGATGTAAATATGACAATTATATTTTTCTGGATTATTACCTGGGAAAAAAATACATTTAAGAAAGTGCAAACAGTGGTTTCTTTTTTTGGTGGTATAATAAATTGCTACAAATATTTTTATATTATCTCTCGTATGCGCTACGTGTTGACATTCATGCACTATATATACAATATGGTAGCCGTATTTCTTATGGGCTCAGTCGCTGCAAAATAATGGTCAGACCTGTTCAGAATATTAAAAAGGAGGAGCTTTCTTTAATATGGTAAATATAACACTGATAAATATTTCGTGAAACACGACTCTGATTGATTGTAAAACAGAAATCATTGAAACGTAATTGGTCATTGACTCCCATTTGGGGCATGAGTTAAATAGTCTTTATTTTCCCACGCTTTAACGATTTTTTAAATCACCTTAATAATATACTATTAAACTTTCATAATGTATCTAATTATTTCATTTCCCCCACCTTGATATTCTTCCCGCACTTCGCCAATAACACTAAGCAACAAAAAATAAACTTTTTTTTTTTTGTCTCAGAAAGAAAAATATGTGATTCAGAGAGCATTTGTTCTCCAGAATTCAAATATGATATCGGTTTTTCTCAATCACGCAAGGTCTCCGAGAGACAGCATTTTATAATTTCAAACACTTTAATATTTTCTACATTCATAACTACACAATATTCGAACATTCGGACTCGCCTAGAAA
This sequence comes from Diploptera punctata, assembly GCA_030220185.1. Lineage (NCBI taxonomy): Eukaryota > Metazoa > Arthropoda > Insecta > Blattodea > Blaberidae > Diploptera > Diploptera punctata. The sequence continues at coordinate 2,688,966 of JASPKZ010008858.1, forward strand.
GATTTTCTGCTATATTTCGCCTGTGGAGCATCCCTCTTGATGGTCCAACAATAATCAGCCAGCATATCAGGATTCCATTTGCCTTGATAACTCTTTTCCATAGCTGAAAACCATTTGAGTTAGCTCATTTGGTTTTATTTTACAGTGGACAAATGGACGAAAAAAGTTTATTAAAACAATAATTATTTAAATCCATTAATTGAAATTGAAATTAAAAAAACTGTGGGTGATGGAGAATACATATTTGAAAACACGATAAAAAAAACTGTATTATGTACAACTATTGGTACTCATGAGACAAAAATCATGTTTACCAGTGTAATCCACTTCAAGGGACAAGAGTTAAGTTGCATGCTGCTTGTCTACTACTCATGATTCTACTCATAACATTTGAAGCGGTCATTACAGAAAGGGTACTTCTTATAATTTTAATTCTACGGCTAATGTTTATAGTAATGGAAAAAAACTTAAATTGTAATTACAACTGAAGCAGAATTTTGAGAAAGCATGCGCTTCTATTCCGCCTCTGCAATGAAATACTAATTCATTAAAATTTTAAATCCGTTGACATTTAGAAAAGCCTTGTTCCTTTAATCTTCATTCTCGTGACGTAATTTCGCGTGAGAGATCCACTGCTAACAAAAAAAAAAAAAAAAAGAAATTAATACGATACTCTCGTTTCAAAACAATGTTTGCTCCCAACACTTGGGGAAGAAAATTCACTTTTAACCTAAGATTTCGTGTCACTCGACCTGTGTGTAAGGGAGTATGATATTAATGAAGTGGCTGTTATTTTTGCAAAGCTTTTTTCTCATTCAAATATTACTAGCAGAATCTGATAACATCCCATCTGATCTTGTAACCAGATTAGGTAAGTTCAAACATGATTTTAGTCAGAATTTTTTTTCACCCATTTGATCTATTATTATTATTATTATTATTATTATTATTATTATTGTTATTATTATTATTATTGTTATTATTATTATTATTATTATTATTATTATTATTATTATTATTATTATTATTATCATTATTATTATTATTAAGTTTGTTCAAGAGAAAATAACACAAATCCAATATTACCAGGTGAAATAACGTCTTACATATAATTGTAATATGAGAAATGCCAGCTTTGAAAATCAATATGATTTGTACGAAATTATGATGTAATTAAAAAAATAATTTGAGTTCCATGTTAGTAAAAATATATTTAATGTATTTTAATCAAATTTCCAGAATGTTTTATAAAGTAAATGTTTTTCATGCCAAATTCAAACCAATAGAGATTTACATAATTTCATATGTATTTCATGAAATTATGATTTTGCACAGTAAATGGTGCAAATCAGTGGTGGGGAAATAATAAGTTATTGGCCAGATTGTAATTAAATAGTCTATAGTCTAAGACCAGAGATTCAGTCTACAAAACTCTTAAATCTCATTAATTGGATCATGAGATTTAATATAAAATCAAAAGATTTTAATGTCTATCTGGATTAATTAAAAAACAGTTTTAATCTCATTTCAAACAGAACAAATAAAGGATTTTTAACTTCACCACCATTTCTGATAATTTTCGTAGAAGAAAATAATGTAGTATACGAATGGGTAGTTTTCCCACAACTGGAGTGGACATCAAGCTTTAACCCAAGATCTTCAAATACTGTTGTGTTTAGAAGTTAAGTTTTAAAACAAATATAGAAACAATTCAATGAGAGTTTGTGAACATTATTACATTACTAGGTCACATTTTTTAAATATTTTAAACTAGATTATTGTGTATTTCATCATTCAAAAAAATTCACATCTAAAATATAAAATATACTGAATTTGTGACAACAGACCACAAGATGTAAATTCTAAATGAAAAATAATTTTTAATAAAGCCATTAAACAGCAACTGATACATCTCTATGGAGGTTGATTTCCGGTTATATTTGTTGATTATCTGTTGGATTAAATTAATTATAATTTATTTACCGTTAGCAGTAATTGTGACTATGGTGATGTCAGTCCTGGTGACTAATGATTACCTCTTGCTATGAGGTTCGCAGTTCAAATCCGGGCGATCGATGGATTTTTAGGGCATAAAAATCTGAGTATGGCTTCTTTAGAAAATAAATTATTATTATTATTATTATTATTATTATTATTATTATTATTAGTAGTAGTAGTAGTAGTAGTAGTAGTAGTAGTAGTAGTAGTAGTAGTAGTAGTAGTAGACTTCATTAGACTGAAAGTAAGATACATACAATGTTATTTATAAATATGGGTCGCACAGGCAGCTGTTGACAATCCGAATCAATAAAATAATGTTTGATAATAATAAGCAAAAAAAAAAATACAATTAGATAACAATAAAGTAAAATCTCTATATTCGCGTGGGATATGTTCCGTAAAAATGCCGCAAATATGGAATGGTAATTTGTATGGGTATATAGGGGATACGTCCCAAGGTTCCAGAATAAAATAAAAATTATCAAAGTAAAATCAATTAATAAGAGATTTTGAAGAATTTAAATTAATTATTATAGTCAGGCTTAGGCAAGGGCTTAAAGAAGTCAGTAATGTTTTCCTGTTTTGCCACTTTTAAAAGATATTTCAAATACATATTGATATTCAGCTGTGAATTCAGCGATAAAATTCCTTATTTTGTAATCGGATTTCTTGATGAATCGCACAGTTAATTCATTGACATTGAAACAGCGTGATGTAGACGCAAACGACTTCCAATGCGTAAACGATCAAGCATATCTGTTTTTATTTTAAGCGGCAACACTATTTTTTTCCGCTTCAGAACTAATTTTATTTCCTTTTATTCAACATTATAAATTGACAACAAAGCAGAAGAGACACGCGTTATTCATTCAAAATTATTGCAACCAATAAATTGAAATAATATAACACCGATCGTGGTGAGAGCGGCACTTACAACGAACATAGCGGCGCGTGAAATATGACGGCGGTAGCTTTAACAGCGAACTTTAGGCTTAGTGACAATAAGATTTGTTTCACTTTGATATTAATTTGCCCATTTGATTTGAATCGCTCTTTGTAAAGTCGCCTTGGCACGTATCTGCAGTAAAATAAGTTGCTGATGCGTTAATAAAGGATGCTAATCCTTTTAATATACCGACTGGATCCGCGAATAAAGAGATTTTTAGCCGCTAATACAGGAACTGTGTCGCAATTTTTTAACCCACGAATGAGGTTTTTTTACTGTTCAATTACATTATACATTAATTAGGTTATGTAGAATTAATAAGTATTAATGATACTACATTTTGCTAACATTTTTATTTATTCACGAATGAGTGTTGTTTTTATTTTCCGTTTATTGTCCAGAAATTAGCCAATTAGAAAATATATGGAAGTATGAGCCCCGTGACGAAGATTACAAGTAAAGAACTTCATACTTGAAATAAAATGTAATTGAGCAAAATATGTCGTCCCTTTCACAACCAGATTTGAATTGCGATGGCAATGATCTAAGCTTTTATATAGCGATATTAATTAAAAATACTAACTCCAT